>JAFIDM010036526.1:129836-153471 GCA_023159025.1 Thereuonema tuberculata | reverse complement strand
GAGGTGAAAGAAATCTACGAGTTGAGGTCTGTGGTTACTTCCTGTCTCTCAGTAGGTGACCGAAAATGAAATATCTGCGGATTCTCTATAGTTTCGTGTAAATTAAGAAAACAGTTATTTTCTTCTATTTATAATAGACATCTAAAAGTGCTTACAAGAAAACTGAGACCATAAATTTAATTTCTTATAAAATAATCTGAAGGAGATAAAATTAATACCAAAGTTTTTAGCAAACAGTGCAATATTGAAGCCGTTTTCTCGCCTATGATCAAAACTGCATAATTTGATGAAGATAAGCATTAAAAAATATAGTACAATGTTAAACAGAAAAATATAACTAATATCAGAATATTAACAATGGAAAGGGGGAATAAGAATAGACGAGACACATGCTGGTCTCAATTTAAATGCTTTTCACCCCAAGAACATTAAGCTAAATACTCGATATTATATGAAAAATGTAATATAAGTCGTACAGTCAATCTGTGTTTTTGTTAAAATTTCGCACTGTGTCATCCGATATAGATAGATCAGAAATAAAACACAAGACAAGTGAATGAGAAAGGAAACATACCGTATTGTCCGGCGTATAAGACGACTTTTTAACCCAGAAAAATCTTCTCAAAAGTTGGGGGTCGTCTTATACGCCGGTTGCTGAAACTTCCGAGCCGAACTGGAGAATCTGCGGTCGCTGCATATGGTGGTGGGAGCTCATTTCGTATGCGGCAGCCGTATGAAAGCAGCAAGGACGGCGCTGTACAAGTACAGTAGAAGAAAATCCACTCACCAGGATTCGTGGAAAGAAGTGACTTAACGCGGTCCCGATGACGAGGTGAGGGGGTGCCTCACCGGGAAGGTTTAAGTGAAGGGCGGAACAAGCTGCAGGCGTCCGGGACGCCCGGGTATGGAAAAAAGAGATAGAGCGGGGACAGAATAAACAAGGCTACAGTTACTTGGAGACAGGGAGAACTGACCAATCCAAGCAGGCGTTATATACAACAACCAGCCAATCGCCGGTAAGGTACATCGCTTTTAAAAGAAAAGTTTAATCGCTTGTACTGTTTTATGTTTACTGATGACAAACAGGTTATGTTTATAAGTGACAGTTATCCTGCTAAGTATCTGCATGTCATAAGCATTTGAATTAAAATTACCATATTGAAAAATCAAATCTGATGTATTTTTAATTTTTATTTGGTGTGCGTCGGAAGAGGGGTAGTCTTATACGGCGAGTATATCCCAAATTTTATATTTTAATTGGAAAAATTGGGGGTCGTCTCATACGCCCAGTCGTCTTATACGCCGGACAATACGGTATATCTTTGCCAATCTCAGATGGATTTGGGAATATTTCATAGGAAGAAGAAAAATGTAACTTCCTAAAAAGAATAACAAGAACAAATAAATGAGATGAAATGCGCCAAAAAATATATAACAGACTCAAAGTCACAGGACAGAACCTGGCAAACCAACGTAATTTAAAGAAATTTAATTCAACTGAAATTCACAATTTTATGCGTAAAGATACTAAATATATATTTAGAATCACGAAAGTGTGAAGAAGTTTCTGGCTTTAATTCATTATTTCAAAATGCATTATGGCTTTTAATTATGGCTTCTTACTTTCTTCTCACTATATATATATGAGAGTACTCATTGCTCACTGTGCCAGGAGGAACATCTTTTGTTATTTTTGTGGTTCCTGCAGTCAAATCAGCTTCGAGCAATAGTTCTCCAACACTGCCCGGAATTTGCTTAATTCTTCGGATTCTGAAATGAATCCTGCTATTTTTCTCTAAATTAGAGCGATTTCCACTTTCGCAGTCTTAGTACTCCACGACCCGAGTTCGGTTCTCATGTGGGTTTCGTGATGGTGGACGATCCGCGCTGGGCAGATTTTCTCGGGGTTCTGCCGTTTCCCCTGCACTTCTCCCACCATACTTTCTCAGTCTTTCTCTCCATCTGTCCTTCTTTCCGTGGGATCGTACAATAGACCTCTGGTCGCAGTGCTTGGCTTCTGCCACCCACCTTCACTACATACATACATACATACATACATAGTACTCCACGAGGCTTTAAAGAAAGGCTCCTCTGGATGATTGTTGAAGAGATAATCTATGGAGTATATTAGCAATGGGATCGCGGCTGTGTCCAGCATCACGACACTGGCCTTTCACAACTTGGGCTTCAAAACAGTATTTATTAAGATAATTCACCAATAACACAAAAGTTGTTGAAACACTGACTGGAACGAAACGTTAGCTTTCATTTTCTAGAAATGTCCTCTTGCATAGAAGGAAAAACAGCGAAAGGCTCTGTTCTAGTTTTGATCTTACTTTTACAAGTAATTTAATTGTTACTAAACGTTATTGTTAGGGCGTAAACATAGCATTGTTTACTGCGGGATTATTAGAAAACGAATATTTTGGAATTTTTATTTTACCGCCTTTCATTTTGGTGGTTCTCTGTAATATGTCCATGTAATAAATGTCTAAAATATATAGATCAAAGGAGCCTTGTTTTCAACTATAAACCGCTGAGTATTCTTCGAAATTAAATTATATTAGAACCTGCTAATGAGGAGAGACAACCTCTTCGTGAGAATCAACATTAGAGTAAATGGGTGAATCTGCAGAAAACCTGCAATTTCAGCCAAAATTTTTGAGATTTTAAATTACAAGATTTCCTTTTCCAAAAAACTGAGATGATTGCTTTTGACGTTCTTACATCCATGATATATGTGGTTCAGGTCAACGCATTTTGGTTATTAAAAAAAAATAAAAAAAAAATCATGGTAGGCAATGTCCACAGAAGTGACTTGTGTTGATAACGATGTCGAATTTTAATATAAATTATATTCGAAATAGTGATTATACGTGGGAAAAACTATGAAGTAAATAAATAGAAGACTATAATTTATGAATTAAACGAACTTTTTATCAAAAGAGGAAATCATGTACAATAAAAATGAATCAGATTGTCAATCTTAAACGTCCATAAAAAATATAAATATATAATTACATATATCATATATTATATATATCATATATATATATACAAGTATATATATATATACTTGTATATAATTATAAATATCCTTATTGGCATTTAACAAAGACTGGAAGTGAAAGACAAGTCTTCGTGAAAAACAAAGTAGCCGCTATTGTTGATGATCATACTTCCATGGACCCCAAATGTCCACGGAAATGATGTCCACGGAAGTGACGAATACTTACGTTTCTTGACTCATGTGCTCTTCATTTTGAGGTTAGGAACACAAGTCATTCAGAAAATTAAGTTTATCATATTTCAATTATCATGCCTAGAAATAATCATTTTTCCGTAGAAAAATTAGGTTCTAAACAAGACCACAGAAGTGATGGGATGAGCTGTGCAAATTACGAAAAATGAATGAAAAGGTAATATTTTCCAGACAAATGTGCGACTCAGACGAATAAAACCACTTTGCAATCCAAAATCGCCGTGTAAACTTTTGTTTTTAAGTGAAATGGGAGACAACTAGGGCATCGGGTGGATTTTTTAAAAAGATTAGATGTCCACAAAAGCGATGGCTAAACCTTGTGACAAGACTTGAGGTTGCAAAAAAATTTTACTGATAATTCGAAAAAAAATTTCACTCAATAATATGTTAAATTTATTTATTTTCTGATTTCACAATATATATATTTTTTTTAAAATATTAAAAAATAAAGCAGTTTGGATCTTTAGAAGCTATCCAACTGTAGCTTGTGACAGTCCACGGAAGTGACGAATCACCTTCTGTAGACCACTTTTTTTTGGAAATTCCATTAAATTTAAAAAAAAAATTTTTACTAAACTATAGTATATTTTGTACTTCAATGTGGGATTTTGAAAAATGACAAATATTTTCAATCATTTTCAATTTATTGCTCTGTGATACGAATTACAGCTTTTCCGTAGATTCACCCAAATTCGGATATTATGGAATACCATTTCTGTTTGTTGTTATAACTCTGATTATAACAAACTGAAATGGATACTGGTGCATACCTTTAAATTTGTTGATATTAATTGTCTATTGTCGTAATTAAATAATATCATTTTTTACATAAAAATTTAATTAGATATAATCAAGTCATATTGGCAGATAAAGTAAAATGAGCGAATTATATAAGATACATGCCATTTTTTTTAAAAAAAAAAGACAATATTTATATACATAAAAGCTCAATGGGCTAATAAAAATTTGTAGTTACAAATAAAATAATGTCAAAAATGTTTATTCCTTCGAATCTCATGGTGTTATCATCAGAAGTCACAAATTATAATAATATAAATAATAATAATAATTTTATTGCCAATAAAAAATATTTGCAAGAGTGTGTATCGATTACAGTTTTTACATCCCAGTTGTCTTAAGGGTGATCCCGTCGAGAAGACAAAAGTGTTGGCACTGAGACAATTACATATGAAAACAAAACAAAAAGCATTACAGGGAAAACGTAAAAGATGAACAAACTGGATTATTTTCCTTTTTTTTTAGAAATATTTTACAATGTACATCATGAGGGCGAAAAAAATTCAGTTCATCACATTTTGAGGAAACTATATGCTGAGAAAATTATATAATATAAAATTAGACTGATGGCGTTTACCTAGATAGAAGAAGGAGAAAATAAAAAAGCAGAGACTGAGAAGAAAGAGAGGAGAGGGGAGATTACAATCAATTATTGGGTTCATTTAAAGAGAGGAATTATATATCTATGAGGATTTATTAGGATTGAGTTGAGTAGATAAGTGTTGTTTAAGTTTTCTTTTAAATTGTGTCAGAGAAGAGCAATCACGAATTTCCTTTGGAATTTTATTCCAATTTAGAGGAGCTGAATAACTGACTGCTCTTCTCTGATAGTTGGATCCTGTTTTTGTTAGTAGAAGAACAGGATTGAGTCTAGTTTTATAAGAATTGGAATTGGGTTTAATATTGAAAGTAATTGAAGGACATAGTTTTTTGTTAATTGTTTTGTAGATGAAAAGAGCCAACTGAAGCTTGTAGATATGTTCGAAAGGAATTATTTTATACTTTGTCCAGAGGGATTGAGTAGAGTATTGAGTAGAGTACAGGCGGGCTTTCCATCTCAGAATCTTAGGAAATGCTTTTGAACTTCAAGTATCATTTTTTCTTGAAATTTGGCAGTGGTACCCCAGATGATTACACCGTAGCACAATTTTGTATGAATTACCGACCAATATAGACTCAGAAGTATTTGCCTAGGAAGAAAATAAAGTTTCCTAATGATGCCTACATTTTTTGAGACTTTATGAGCGATTTGTTGTGCATGGAGATTCCATGATAGATCGTGCGAAAGATTAACACCTAAATATCTGAAGAATAGAACTTCTTGTAATAAGGAGTTGTTATAGGTGATAGAGAAATTATCAGTGTTGAGTATTTTATTTCTTTGATAGAAAAACATATAAACCGTTTTGGTTGTATTTAAAGTAAGGTCGTTTCAGGATAGCTAAGATTCAAGATAGAAAAGTGAGCACTGGACCTCGTGCTTGAGTTTTTCCACATTAGGATGAGCAAATAGAAGGGTTCCGTCGTCGGCATAGAAGATACATTTGGGAACAGGTGATGTGAGAATGAGATCGTTTATAAACAAATTAAAGAGAAGGGGAGAAAGGGTACATCCATGGGGTAAACCTGTAGACCTATGATGTACTGAAGTACAATATCCGTTTATGTTCAGTTGGTATTGTCTTTGTGATAGATATGAAGAGATCCATGTAAGAGGTGGGCCTCTAATACCCATATGTTCTAATTTTTGAAGTAAAATATTGATATTAATTGAGTCAAAAGCCTTTTTCAAGTCCTAGAAGAGACCTAAGACGATCTTATTAGCCGCCATATTTTCCGTGATAAACTCTGTGAGATCAATTAGCGCAGTTTCAGTATTTTTACCTGTGATGAAACCGTGTTGTTGTTGAGCAATGATTTTATTTTATGATATATATGAAGAGAGTTTACGATGATATAATTTTTCAAATATTTTTGGAAAAGAGTTTACTATGGATATAGGACGGTAATTGGCCAGAGAGTTCACATTTCGTGCTTTCCATAATGGAACAATTTTCGCTTGTTTGAAGGAAGAAGGAAAGACGCCTTCAGATATTGAGATATTAAAAATAAGAGAAAGAGGGAGTGCAATGTCATCCACGATCTGTTTGAGAAAGTATGGGGAGATCTCATCAGGAAAAGAGGAAGTTTTGTTGGATAGTGATTTGATAGCTTGTTTAACTTCAGAAGGGGAAGTAGGAGATAGAAAGAAGGAGGAAGGACTTGGATTGTTAAATATATATATTTTTATCGGATGTGCTGAAGGGAATATTTGATAGAAGGATGTTATGAAATTTATTTAGGTTTTGCTCGGTTGTTTTTAAGTTATTTTCTATGATAAGAGTAGATGGACATTTTGGTTTTCTGTCATTAGATATTAATTTGTTGATATTAATGTAAATATTCTTTAAATTTATTTATGTTATTTAGGGAGAATTTGCGGTTCTTCATTTTCGTCGCTCTTTTAAACGAGAAAACTTTAAATAAACTTGAAAGATTTGTAGTGAAAAATACCGGATCGTGGTCAGTAATAAAGGCGTGAAAGATAGCTGTTCTTTGAGTCGGAAAATTAGTGAAGATTTGATCAAGAAGTGAGTGAGATAAGTGCGAGGTAGAGTGACAGGTTGGAGAACCAATAAGTGGAAAGAAAAAGTTATAATTCATTGTTGTAAGGAGATCTATGACGTTTTTGTCATTTGTATTTGGGAAGTTAATCTTAAAATCGCCCATAAATACCCCTCTTTTATGATTTTGATTAATAAATTGTGTAATCGAATCAATGTAATTATGAAAATGAATAATGTTTCCTGAAGGGGGTCTGTAGATGCTTACCAATATAACATCTTCATTTATTGAGCAGCAATTACACTCTAAGTCTATATTGATACAGGAGAATTCATTTATACCTTGATATTAAAGTTATCTTTATAATAGAAAGCCACACCCCCACCTTTTTTATCATTTCTATTAACAGAGACTATACAATAATATTCAATATTAGATAAAATTTGTGGACTCATAGCCCAAGTTTCAGTTAGAAGAAAGAAATCGGGAAATTTTTTAAGTGTTTCTAAGTTATAAATTAAAAGATCCCAATTTGTATTGATACTGCGAATAATTGGGATAAAAAGAAAAGAGAATCAGGAGAATTATCCAGAGATGAGTCATTGAGTAATGACATGTTGTAGAGAAGAAAGGAAGATTACAAAATAATTAGGTTCATTATTTACAGCGTAGTTTGCTGTTTCGCTCTAGATATTGAAGGAAGGGGAAAACAATAATGCTGAATAGAATGATCGTGTGGAGTAATAAAGTAACAGTATAGTTAATAGGTAAAATTGTAAGAGGAACTGGAAGATATTAAATTCAAGACAGAAATAGGAATTAGAATATGTTAGAAAACTATCAGGCAACGCACCAGAACAATTCTTTCTTTAAAGGTTTACAAAAAGAATATAGTAATATAAGAAAAAGATATATATTATGTAATAATTGATAGAAAATGCTTTCTATCAAAGGTAAAAACTAAATGTAATTGTTATTAACAAGTTGGAAAAAAAGGGATATAATACATATAAAAATATATATACTGTACATGTAACAGTAAATACAAGAAAGAATTACAAGTTTAGTAAACATAAATTAAATAAAAATAATGTTGCAGTTAAAAGAAAATCGTGGGTTAATTAGGGCCTATATTAATTTTTGTAAATCATATATAGAAGTAAGGGTTAATTTTTTATTACCATGGTGCACGATGATTCTACCGTCGGTAGTCCACACATTCCTGAGTCCAAATCTTTCAATCGCCGCCTGGAGCAATTGGATCCTCGCCCTTGTCAAATCCTCTCTTATGGTAATCCTCTTATCTTTGAAAAGTTTTTTCTCAGAAAAAACGACTTCTCTTGTTTTGTAAGAGATAAATTTGACGATAATGGCGCGAGGCCTATTACCTTTTCTGGGACCTACTCTGTGCGAGCGATCAATGTCATTTTTGGATATTTCAACATCCAGTTTTTCATTACATATATTAATTACTATATTGTCCGTGTCTTCGTCCTTCATTTCCGCTATTCAAAAAATTCTGAGGTTGGTTCTCCTTTGATATTGTTCAAGGGAATCATCCGCTAATGCTGCTTTGGTTTTGTATTCAAAAAATTCTTTTTTAACTTCATTCAGTTCCTTGCGAAGTTCTGTAAGTTCTTTGTCTTTTTCACTCAGTGCTTCCATCAATTTATCCGTCACGATGTTCGTAAAGGAATCAGTGATATCGGCTGTTATTGCTGCTACTACATCATGAGAATGAAGAGCTTCACCAACGTGGAGCCTCACCGTCTCCTGCAAATCCTCCCATCGGGTTGGAGGCTCAACTTGCGGGGTGCGGGGTGCTTCCATCGTTGCCGTTGCTGTACCGTCAACGTTCTCTTTGGTATTTCTAGTGTTCATCATTCTGATTTCCTTTGAAAAGCGCTGTGTGCACTCTTGGTCACTTAATAAATCAAAAAATTAGTTATAGCTAACTTTCAGCTTCTATATAATACCTACAATTGACTTTTCTGTGGAGCCCCGTATCGCACGTGTTTAACAGTACGCCGCCATCTTTAAAGAAATGTAATCAACTTTTCAGAAGGTCCGTATTCCATGGATCTCTAGTGTTCCTAACACAGCGAATCTCTAAAAAAAACCGTAAAATTTCAAGGGAAAGATATTGAGGTGGTTTCCCGTTGCCAACCCCAGGAAATAATTAACAAATATTTTAGACCTGAAGAGAAAGATGATTTGAAATTCTACTATTCCATATTGCAAATTGCCCGTCACAACATCTCGGGAATGAAACAGCAGCTTATCCTTCTTCAAGGCACTTAGAAACAAAACAGCTAACAGAGATACAGAAATCACTACTTTACTTTGCATTCCACAATGATTCAGTAAATTACAACACTTCTACAACTTCATTCAGATTTTAATAAATTTACCTGCAGAAATTTTGAAGAAGTTAATTCTTATTTTAATTCCTAACGAAACAACTGACTTGACAATAACAATGAGATTGACTGCAAAGCATGGTAGGAATGCGGTGAAGTAGTTTTGCTGCTTACCGCTAAATAGTAGCACCTCGCATACGAGAAAAACAAGTATTTCATATTGCCTGAACTTTCTCTACTCTTTTATTATCTCCACACAAATCACTTAAATAGAAGGGATAAAGCGATATGGTTTAAGCAATGTTGTGGACTTTTTCTCAAAAATCCCGTCATAATCACGTGAAATGGCAATTGTTTCTATGGAAACGTGACAGAGTGACAAAGAACTGAGAAGAGCATAAGATTTTAGTTTGATGATCAAAGAGAGCTCAATTATACGTTGAAACAAAAAAACTATTATTTAAACATACAACAAACCACCAAGCACAGTACAAAAACCGAGATGAAATAATAAAAATAAAACAAAGCACAAAGTACATCGAATAATGAACAGGGTTTCAATTGGCAGATTCTCAAAGTTAAAGTTGAAGTTCGGACGATTACATTGCACATAACCTAATATAATAATTTCTTTTTATTTATACAATGAAACGCATGTTGTGCAAAACATAAGTAGATAATTAAGTAAACACTAACTTAAAAAAGATTAAATATGTTTTAAACAGCTAAACTGTCGAATTTTAAATCGAAAAATAAAAAGAACTAAGAAAACTGCGACAAAACAAAATGTAACTATAAATATGTTGTCTTTTGTACCATTGGATGCCTTTTCATTGTAATTCTGAAGTTTGCTTAGCCCAATAATTTTATTATTCTTCTTATTTATGCATTTCTGTTTATCTCCAGTAGAATTATAGGAAAAACCAAATGAGACTCCTACTATTAAACTATTTCGTGTCATCAATTTTTTCTTTCAGTGCCAATCTCTTCCTTTTTGACGTCATTTTAATTCGCACTAAATTTAATCAACACGTTTATAGGATAGCTTTACGAGGGATTGATGTTTACAAAGCAGCTGCAGTGAAAAAAAGGGCCTCAGATTCGTGCATTGAATCAAGGGACACCGATACAATGTATCAATGTAGGGACACCGATGTAAATACAACCATGATGTGTTTGTCGAAATGTTAATCGAAAAAAAAAATTACAGTTAAAATAACTGTCCGCTATTCAGGGTGTCCGCTATTCGGAGTGGATAACATGGAATGTCCTATTGTAAGGGACTGGGACCCGCAATAATGTCCGCTAATTAGAGGTGTCCGCTATTCGGAGTGTCCGTTAAAGGAGGTTACACTGTAGTTGTTTGAAGTGAAGATTGATTTGCATTATCACTAGATCTGAACATAATTTTTCCAAAACAGAACATAAGAATTTATTAAATGATATTACACTGGGTTTTTTTATTAGACGAGCATCTTATTTATTAATGAAAATAATAAAAAATCTTTAATATATGAAATATAAGACAAAAATGCACAAGACTAAAAGTTCACTGATCTGTTTTTGGAAAATGTGATACCGGGTATCCAAGATAGCCTATTTCAGGTTTTCTGACATCTTAAAGCTCAGTGAACTCAGAAAACATATAAAGTAAAGAAAAGTACACAAAACCCCTGATATTAAAAAACATTAAATTAATATTATTTAATTAATATAGTAATAAATAGCCCTCAGTCCTATCTTTCATTAGGAACAGGTAATTAGTTTTGCAGGTTAGCACAACATTTATTGTTGTTGTGTTTTTTTGTTCTTCGGGGTCACTGCCAGGTGTGACGGTGGCCTTCATGTAAGATCTTGCCTTTCTGAGTCTTTTATCGGAAAAGGCGGAGATCGGGCTGATGAGTCCCTGTAGGACGCAACGACCGTTCCCGATTCCTTCCTGATAATCGAATCAGAAAGTCAATTTGTTTAGACTTGTGCTGATCTTGTTTCTTATTTTGTTATTGTTCTTTACTTTATATTTTCTGAGTTCACTGAGCTCTAAGATACTGGGCGAACCCAATTGACGATGGTCAGGAAACCTGCAATACGCTCTGTTGGATTCCCGGTATCAGAATTTCCAAAAACAGATCAGTCAACTGTTAGTCTTGTGAGTTTTTATCTTATATTTCATTCAATTACATTCAACGCACGTAAGACTCTTGTAAATCTTTAATATATTTCTTTCAATTTTTTTCTGTGTGCGAAATAAAGAGGCTGTGAGTTACAATTCCAAACTTATAAATTGATACGGATACACATTAAAAAATAATAAAGAAATAAAAATAAATAAATAAATGCTTTATAATATCAATGTTGAAAACATTAATTTCATATTTGTTTACTTCAAATATAGTGTCTCACTGCAAAATACTTTCATAAAATAAAATCTGGTTTGTATTGAGAACCTTTTTATATATTTAAATTTATCAGTTATATGACTATTTACCTTGGGCTGCTGACGCCATTTAAAGAAACAATGCAATTATTTGTATATAAACAAATTTTATGTATATATAGCGGAGCAAATCAGAGAACGACCGTGGGCACCAGATGGCGCGATGGTAGAATTTGAATCGATTGTTAATGTCAGTTTTTATGGCGGGAAAGTTCGAAGCTTACGGAAAAAAGATATTCCTTTCATTGAACTATTCTGATTTCTCATGAAATATAATTTCAGAAATGTATTTATTTTCATTCATTTGATTGAATATAGAATGTAATTCTTAAAAAAAATAATGGTAACTAAAAAGTAAAATATAACTATTAAATTCTCAATTGTTTGTTTCCTTTTGAATAGGAATTTAATTGAGAAATATATTATTCATTAGTATTGGTATTTTAATAAATTACATTAAAAATTCTAAAATTGTACTTTATTTCTGAGAATGTATTATCATTTCGATTACGTTATTAGAGGATTCTAATGTGAAATTCATAACACATTGATATTTGAGAATTAAATACATTATTAAATATTATTTAAATAAATTATTTAACTATTTGTTAGGTGAAAATGCACTAATTTTATTTAGAAAATAAATGATGACAGAATTGGAAGCTCTTTTAGTATTAATTGTTGGCCCTGAAAAGGGCCTTTTTTTGGTGTGCGGAATTTTTCCGTAGTTTATATCTGATAATATAATTTTTATGATTCACGCAGCAGTTATTAAGAATAAAATGAATTTATGTTCATTTTTTGAAGTTCATTTTAATCTATGGATTGAAATGAAGATTCAAAAGAGGAAAGAGATTCATCTGATTCAGACGAACTGCTGTGTGAATCATTAGAATTATTTACCGAAATAATTATTGGTTCAACTGCAGTTTCAATCAGACCGTCTTTAGTCCAATACTCATTACATACTTCTTATACATGATTGACTGCTTTCTTCCAATCTTCTGATGTGATCTCTTTCACAGCTTCTTCTGTCAATTTCAAAACGTTTGCTAGCTTGAAAGTTGAGTTTCGAATCGCAATTTTTTTTTTTTTTAAATTTGCCCAAATCAACTCTATGGGATTAAACTGGCAGTGATAGGGTGGAAGACGAATAACTTTGTGGCCTAAAGATAATGCTCTTTCATCAACGATGAATTTTTTTCGTTGTGGCTTATGCATTTTAATAAGCTGAGACAGCTCCGCCTTCAGCATATGACAGTGAAATGGGATGTTGTTTTGCGTCAACCAGTCCTGCATTTCCTTTTTTCTTGAATTACTGCATGGTGGCTTATCAATTTGAACAGAATGATACGGAGCATTATCCATTATAATTGTTGAGTTTGGAGGAATATTTTTTAAAAGATTATTTTCGAACCAGTCCTGGAAAACATTTGCGTTCATATCTTTATGATAATCTGCTAAGCCTGAGTTTGATGGAAACAGCAACATGCAATTGGGCAAAAATCCTTCAATTGTTCCAGCATGCAACAAAATCAGTCTTCTACCTTTCCCAATTGGTTTTTTGACGCCACTGCATTCGTCAGATTGCCAGCACGAAGGCACAGTATGAGATTCGTTTACCCAAGTTTCGTCTAAAAAAACAACACTGCGATCGACAACAATTTCTCTGATCTGCCGTAAGTAAGCATGCCGTAAGGCCACAACATCACTGCGTTCCAGTAAGTGTCTCCGACCATCCATTTTTTTGTATTTAAATCCCAATTTCTTTGTTACAATGATTCGGAGTGATTCTTTGCTTCCTTCGAAGATCGGCGATGCTTCTCCGTTCGTGTCGTCCCTCAGAGCATGCAATAGTCTTTCCATCGATGGCAGTTCTCCTTTCAAATACATACTGTGAATTGTCCTCCGTATGGCTTCAAGTGCGAAACAATCAAGATCTGTGACCGGAGATATCCTTGGCCGCTTCTTACCGGGTGTGTCGGCGGGAAATGGGACGCCTAATTCCGCCGCATGCTTGGCCTCTTTACGAATAGCTTTAACTGAAGTTAAGCCAATCCCTGTTGCCGCTGATGTACGCTCATTAACCTTTTCATAAGACACTAATGCTCCTTTCGCTGATTTTTGCTTTTCAAAATACGAAGTAACGTTAGCAATAATTAGCCTTGATTGACTCCGAATCGGTTTCCCTCTCTTGAGAGTCGCCATTGCGATCGGGAAACTGAAGAGTCCTGGAATGATTAGGAGATCATTGTCCTCTATGAAGGTCAAAGCCATTCTCTGGCTGGTCGTATAGTAAACAACATTATATTGAATATTCATTTAACTCGTTATATTACAAAACTCCTTTAATTTCACATCTTCCAAAATCTACACCTAGGCAATATTTCAGAAAGTCTGATCGACCTTTCCTTTCTTTCGTTGTTTTGTGAAACGCTTGAGAAAGGAAAGGCCGATTAGGCTTTCTGAAATATTGAATAAGTATAGATTTATAGAATTTAATTTGATGCATTCGTGATGATTTATTTAAAACTCGTTATATTGTTTATATTTACATATATATTTATTATTTACACACACATTGACGTTAAGCCACTGCTTGGAGTAATGCACATCAATACTTTTAGAAGAATTTTTGGTCACATTTTGGACATGTTTTAAAGCAAAAAGTATGAATTGCAATTTACCTTTGAGTTCAACATTATTTTAATAAAGAACTGATATTTTAAACTGTTGTTTTAAAAATTAAAATATTTTAGTTTCAAACATAAACAATTTAGAAAAACGAATAGTTAACTTACCGGAGAAGAAAATCCGACGAAAGAATTCATCCAGGAATTATGAATACCTTGAGTACTTTCTAAATTTTGGTAGCTTTGCTTTCTTTGGAACATATTCGTTTTATTAAAATATTTCAATATGACATTGTAGTTGCTGGTCTTCATGGGACACACAGTAGCCATTGGTGTAGTAATGTTAGTATCAGTTACCATTTCTGATGTCGTAATTGGTAATCCATAAATAAAATCTTTTATCAAATGATATATTTGATAAATGCATATTGATGCCAAACAAATAAGAGCAACACTCCAAATTGATTTTGTAAATTTGCTTGATTTTGAAGAAAATATTCTGTCCAGTCCTGTTACACTCCACTTAAAAGAATCTGTTTTTTCCTGTAGAGAATTTTCAACTGCTGAACGATTATTAGTGTCTTTCGTGTTTTTTCTTTTAAATCGTAGTTGTACTTTAATACGTCGATTTTGATAGATCTGAAATAATAAGTACTTGATTTATAATTATTGTTAAATGAAGCTTGAATTAAATGAGATAATTGAAAAGATAGATAAACGAATACTTTATCAAATATGAAATCTAAATAATTGGGAGGTCTTCTGATAGAATTGAAAAAATTCATAAAAAACAATTGTAAAAACACTAAAGAATGCGAAACAAAACCGAAAATATAATAATAGAAAGTACCTAAATAACGAAAGTACATCAAGTACAATAGAAATTAACTTGTTCTAGCATTTGCAACTTATTATTAACCTATTATGAGTTATCAAAACTAAAATTCTTAAGATAACTTAGGATTATTCTAAAACTTTCTACTGAAACAGAAAGTCCAAATTGTAATAAGGACTAAATCAAATGTCCATCATTTTGCTACCAACTGAAACAACTGGGAAAACGGAGCTCATTAGCTGTGGTGTTGAAGAAATTTATGAACAATGTGCTACTAAGCTCATCAGCCTCATCGGTGTTACATTCATTCCCTCCTGTAATATTGGAATTGTAAAACTTTGCAATGGCGCTGTTATGATTATATAATTGACTAACAGAGGGCGCCACTTGATGCGAGATTGAGTGATAGACCGAGAGAGTCCGGCAATAAATAACGTGTGTTCAAATTTCTATTTTTATTCTCGTCAGTTTGATGTTAGCCTGCAACCAACATCACACCTCCCACATCTTTCAATTCTTTCAAGTCTGATATTCACAAGCTATGATTCAATCATTAAATTTTACAGAGAGATTAACGAGTAACGATTAGGTAATGGTGTCAGAAGTGGGATCTGATTTATTCAATAGTGAATTGATAAAACGAATCCTGTACTGACGAAACAAAACATTCCTACCAGAAATAGCTTCGTTCCAGAGTAAGCGTTTTCTGATCGATTTTTCAAGATGGCGGTTCAAGGAGAACAGAGTCTAAGAGCTCCCGGGCCATTACTGATCAAAACCGAAGATATGAAAAACGATTGGAAGCGATGGTCTCAGCAGTATGAATGGTGTTCGATTGCAACACAACTTGTAAAGAAGCCTCCGTTAATCCAAGCTGCGACGTTTATGGCGACGATTGGGCCTGAAGCTGCCGTAATATATAATACATTCGAATTGTCCGAAGACGAATCAAAGGATGTAGAGTTAATCAAACAAAGACTTGATAGGCATTTCAACCCAAGCCAGAATGAATCGTACGTTAGATACAAGTTTTTCAGGATGAAGCAAAAGGTAGGAGAGAAATTTGATACGTTTTTAACCAAGGCGCGAACAAAAATAAAGCATTGTAATTTTGGTACTTTAGAAAGCAGTTTACATAGGGACAAAGTAGTTTATAGAGTTCTATCTGACAAGGTTAGGGAGAAATTATTAGCTGAACCTCAACTAACATTAGAAAAAGCTATAACTATTTGTCAAACAAGTGAACAGGCTAGTGAGCAGATTAGGGAATTACAAGAAAATAAAGAGAATGTAATACCTACAGTTAATGCCATTGATTATACTAAATTTAAACAAACTGTTAGAAACTATCAAAATAAGCCTTATTTAAATTCCATTAGATGTAAAAGATGTGGTACAAGCCTTGATAGAATGAACTGTCCAGCGTTTGGAAAACAGTGTAACAGGTGTAAAAAGAAAGGACATTTTGCCAAAATGTGCAAAATGTGCAAAAAAATGTTAACACTTTGAAAGAAAATACAGTTGATCAAAAATCATAGATTATGAAAATGAATCTAAACCATCATTGTTTATCAGTGAATACACAACTAGTGAAAGTAAAGATGACTGGTTTGAAAGTATAATGATAGGATCAAATGCTGTAAAACTTAAATTAGATTCAGGAGCCCAATGCAATGTCATTCCTCTTTCATTAGTAAAAAGACTTAGTGCTAAGGTTAAAGACTCTAAGGTCAAAAGACTGATTGCTATTATAAAAGATACAATAGCAGTATTAGAAGTTAGCTTTAGATGTAAAGTCAAACACATAGTTATGAATTGAAATTCATGGTCGCAGATGCAGAAGTAACCCTAATTTTAGGTAAAGATACATGTATCAAGTTAAAGCTAATTCAACGTATTGAAAGCTGTACTGTAGAAACAGACATTAATCCGGAAATATTTAGACGTTTAGGATGTGTAAAAGATTTCATTTATGATATTGTACTGAAAGGTAATGCAATGTTGAAAATATATCCGCCAAGGAGAATCCCTTATGCGATACAAGATAAGGTTAAAGTGGAAATAGATAATACGATCCGTATGGGTGTACTTAAAAAAATTACAGAAGCTACACCATCTGTAAGTCCACTACTAATAGTCAAACAGAATGGAAAATTAAGACCGTGTATAGATCCATCAGAACGAAATAAATATTTTAAAAGAAGGCATTATCCGTTGAAAACGATTGAGCAAATAGCCACTAAAATTAAAGGAGCAAAATTTTTTGCCAAATTAAGATGCACGAAAGGGATTCTGGATGATACCAGTTACAGAAAGGACATCCAAATATCTAACTGTCAATACCCCATGGGACAGATATAGTTTTTTAAGGTTACCATTTAGACTAGCATCCGCTCCAGAAATTTTTCAACAATTAACGAAAAATATACTTGAGGCTATTAGCAATGTAGAATCTTCCATGGATGATATTCTACTATTTGCAGATAATAAAGAAAATCTTGCAAAGTTACTTAAACTGGCCACAGATAAATTAATTGCATAAGGAATACGTTTAAACAAAGACAAATGTGTGTTCTGTGCTACAAAGATTAAATTTTTAGGACATAATAACTTCAGAAGGGATACAACCGGATCCTGAAAAAGTAGAAGCTATTACCAAATTAAAAACACCAACAAATGTCACAGAATTAAAACGTTTACTTGGTATGATCAATTATGTATCAAAATTTATTCCCAATTACTTTGATATGACAGAACCACTTAGAAAGCTGTTAACTAAAAATGTTCAATGGGAATGGCAAAAAGAACAAAGAAAGTGCACAAAACAAGCTAAAAGAGCGACTACAGAAACTGCCACAATTGGCATACTATGATGTTAACAGACCAGTGACTGTAATAGTTCTACAGCAGTGGAAGCAGTGTTGATACAAGATGAAAGGCCAATAGATTATGCTACAAAAGCACTTTTAATTACTCAGCAAAACAACCCTGAAATAGAAAAAGAAGCATTAGCTATAATATTTGGATGCAAGAAATTTCATGAATATATATATATATATATATATGGTAAAGAAGTCACCATTATAACTGACCATAAACCTTTGGAGTCAATAGCAAAGAAAGCATTAATAAATGCACCTCCAAGATTACAAAGAATCTTCTGTGAAATAATGCAATATGCACCCATCATACAGTATCAGAAAGGCAAAGACATACAAATAGCAGATACTTTTAGCAGAGATTGTCAAAAACAGCCTGGAAATGAAGAAGAACAATTAGAGGTACATATCGTGCTACCAGTATCATATGATGTGTTGCAAGAATTAAAACAAGAAACATTACAAGATGATGACCTGAAATAACAGCAAACATACCGCCAATAATTAAAAAAATACTGGACATTTCGAGAGGAACTATCTGAATAAGATAGAATTTTATTTAAAAATGAAAAGGTAATACTACCAAAATCGTTACATCAGAAATTTTTGAAGAATATTGATTTAGGACATTTAGGCATCACAGCATCCATTAAGAGAGCTCGGGAAGCAGTATTTTGGATAGGATTAACAACACTTGTAGAGAATTACGTTTAGTCATATAGTATTTGCCAAATGACGCAGAAAAATAATACTCATGAACCATTTATAATGAAACCTATAGTTAGCTACAGATATGTTTGAATGTTACGGTAGAATTTATTTATTATTGGTAGATAGTTATTCAGGATATTTTGATTTTGAAGAGTTAGAACAAATCAATTCTACAGCAATAATAAGAATACTAAAAAAATGGTTTGCAACACATGGTATACCGATGGTTCTAGAAAGTGACAATGGTCCACAGTTTATATCAGTAGAATTTAAAAATTTTACAAAGGAGTGGCAATTTCAACACTTTACATAAAGTCCAAAATATCCCAGGTCCAATGGATTAGCCGAAAGATATGTACAAACAGCAAAAAACATGATAAAAAAATGTAACAGAGATAACACAGACATATATTTACCTTTGCTTAACTGGAGAAACACTCCAAGAGAAAATTTACCTTTATATTGCTCCCGATTACACAAGCAGCAATGAAGCACAAAACACAAAGTAAAATTTCTACAATGCTAAAGCACAAATGGACAAAACAAAAATATTATGCAAACTCCAAAACAACAAGACAGCCAATGCGAATAGGACAAAAAAGTAGGAATACAAAGAGGACCCAGAGATTGGCAAGGTGGAGAAATCATCAATATAGATGATAAACCACGATCATATATTGTAAAGAATATGAATGATCAGACATGTAGAAGAAATTCTTACCATGTATCGCCAGCAAAAGCGAAAATAACACCAGAACCTGAAGTGGTATGCTCACCAAGTACAACAATAATACCACAGAAACAACCACAGGTAATATTCTCTTCTCCTCCACAAAAACAACCGTAAGTAGTATTCTCTTCTCCGCCACAAAAACAACCAAAAGTAGTAAAATATTCTCCACCACAAAAACAACAAGAAAAATTATGATACAAAACGAGATCAGGTAGAATCAGTAAACCACCTGATCGTTTAATTCTATAAAATTTCACAAAGATGAAAAGCCTCCAACCATTCACAAAGGTGAAAAGCCTCAAACATTAGGTGAAAAGCCTAAAATCACACAAAGGTCAAAAGTCATCAGCACTTCATAAAGTTAAAACGAAGAAAGAAAGAAATCAAATCTCTTATTTGTCACCACGGTGAAAAGCCTGATTTAATATTAATAACCGAGACATACACAGTAGTTTAAGTTAAAATACTGTTTTGTAAATTTTTTAAATTATTATTTAATGTCTTTTCAGAGAAATGATGACAATCCTAAAAAAAAAATAAAGGACCGAAGAACTGTGTATTGTTCATCATTTAAATAAGAGATATAATTAATAGATATAATGTTTTGTTCATCAATTAAAATAAGAGATGAAATTAATGGATATAATGTATTGTACAGAAATGTAATTTAATATATATATATATATATATATATATATATATATATATATATAAGATATAATTTATAAAAAAAAGGGAGATGTAATATTGGAATTGTAAAACATTGCAATGGCGCTGTTATGATTATATAATTGACCAACAGAGAGCGCCACTTGATGCGAGCCTTAGTGACAGAGCGAGAGAGTCCGACAATAAATAACGTGTGTTCCAATTTCTATTTTTATTCCCGTCAGTTTGATGTTAGCCAGCAACCAACATCACACCTCCCACATCTTAGTATAATTCTTTCAAGTCTGAAATTCACAAGCTGTGATTCAATCATTAAATTTTACAGAGAGATTAACGAGTAACGATTAAGTAATGACTCAATCTTGAAGACGCATGTACTCAATATCAGAAAATATAGTCTGATTGTCTCTAAGGTTTTCAAGGTCTTTCCCTTTATCATTATCAAAATCCTTTTGCTTCGTTAAACAAATTACCCAGAACAATTTAGAAATCATTTTTGCAGAGTTTAAATTTACAATTTTTTCAAAATGATATAATCATTTATAATCCGGTTTGGTTAATAGAGTGAACATTTTATGAATAGTAATAAGTAGTTCTACAAGATTTCAATAAACATCATAATTCAAAGTAAGAATCTATCTCTTTTTAAACCGAGATTATATCCGCTCTCAGATATAATCTCACATATAATCTGAGCGAAGTCTGTATACCGAGAATGTTTAATTTGGGCTGAGAAGAATATTTATTTTAAAATAAAGTTTATAATTTGCAAACAGAAGCAAACTTAAGAACAGTAAAGCTTTAACCGAATCTTCCTTTTGTTCAAAATAGATGGGGGATAATTATGAGAAGAGTAATTTATTATTAGTCTTATCTTTAAAAGGAAAACACTTAATCACTCATGAAATCTAAATACACTCTTTGCCAAATAATCAACGCATACCGAAAAAAATGACCCCACAAGCAAAAACCCTTCGACCGAATATGCAAAAGATCAAAAATTCGCACCCAATGATTGAATAGCCGGAGCTACAGCACATTAGAACTGGACATCGTGATGTGTATATAAAGAGTGAATCTCCCATTCAGGAACAAAATATACAGTGGACATTGATTGAGTTTTCCTATCTAGACTATAACAAGGCCTCGCCTGCAAATGCGCGGCCACTACCGGCATATGACGAACTTTGCAAGAGAATATGCCATCGGACTACATGAGGCTGGATGAACAAAGTGATGAATCGCTCGGTATTTGGGTGAGAGCGATGTGGCAATTAGATGATGCTGGCAGGAATGAGTCAAGAGGACAACGTCAGAGAATGATGCCAGAGGACAGAAGAGGACAACGGACAGCCTAGGGGACAGAACGGGAAAGATCTTTTATGGCACCAGATTTTTTACTATCAACCATCCAACTTTTGGCCAATACCCCAGTGAACACCCGGACCATTAGTAGAAGACTATCGCAGCAGAATCTATGCTCAGCACTCCCATTACGCAGTATACCACTGACCAGTAACCACCGTCAGAAGCGATTGTAGTGGTGCCAGGCATGACAACTGTGGAATGTGCTGTTTGGGAATGTATTGTCTTCAGTGATAAGCCCCGTTTTGAACTCAGCCACGATGACCAGCACAGAGGTGTCTGGAGACCACCTGGATATCGTGAGGATCCCGCTCTTACTGTCGCACGTCACATAGCCCGGCAACAGGGAGTAATTGTCTGAGATGCCTTTTTGCTTGGTAGATATACACTCTTGATACTCCTCTGTGTCAACCTCAACAGAGCGCTACGTTGCTGAAATTCTACGACCATTGGTCGTCGACCAATTGTGTTGCCGTTCCTTTCGCGGTCTACTTTCAGGAAGATAACGCCGTGCCACACACGGCACGCCTCTTCATTGATTGTGTTCGAGTTGCGATCCAGTTCCTTCGCCAGCCAGATCGCCAGATCTCTCTTCTATTCAGCCCATTGGGATGAAACGCAGTCTGTAGACCCTGTAGAAGAAACAAATCCTAATAAGGTAGGGAGGAGCCACTATGACTCCTATCAGAAGTTTGGTGACACCTCCTGGTGGAGATCAATAAAGCTTTAAGTCCGCTGATAGGCAACCACGTGGCAGTGATAAGAAACATTGGAAGGCTATCGGCCATGTAGATATTTGTAAAAGACTGGAAGATCGCATGCGGTCAATGGGAGATCACTTAATATGACAAGTTCAACGATGGCAGAGAACAAATTTGTTTTGTACGCGAAGGACCCTAATCAGAGACCAGTGAATCTCTCGATCGCACCGGCAAAACGATATTGGTAAATGCTTTGAACAGAAAGACAGTCATTGTAAATTGCAGACGTCAAAACACAGACTCCACATATTTGTATAAGAAGTAGAGTTTTGCCTCTGCCAAAACAGTAGAATCATCAAAGTCAATGAAGTGATCCGTGCTGAACAGTAGCATAGGAGAGATCTTTTTTGAGGTAGGCTCATCGCTGGTCAGATACTCGATCCGATAACATACGCGCGGTCTCGCCAAAGTATTGGCACATTTCTGCAACTAATTGTAAGGCGTAGTTTTTTGAAGTAATTATTTCTGTAGTTTAGAGAGAAAGTTCGGCTGACTGTTAATGGTTGGTTTTTATCTTCAGTGAGGGGAAAGATGCCATTTTCTTGCCGTTTGGGCTTATATTTGTAGAGAAAATAAACGGACTTACCGTGTTCAGTTCCGCACAAACTCAACTAAAAAAGAGATTATATTATCTCTTTTACGATCCCTTTACTCCCTGCATTGTCTTTGTTTCTATCTTATCATTATCTCCGTAAGAAGCGACTTTCTGCTTTATTGTGTTGCTTTTTCTGTGTAACTCTTTAGATTTGAGATGCTTTCCTCACCACTTCTCAGGTGATGAACTTTTGGCTTCTAAATTTATTTTACATATTAGGTCTTAACAAACATGTAATGAAGTTCGGCAATTATGTCATTCCATGGCATTGACTTTATAATCTAATGTGAATATTCTTATTCCAGGTTTATCTTCCTGTCGGATTTCCCATAATAATATGATACTATTTCTGAAATATCCTGAGTAAATTTTAATTCAGGAAAAAATTAAATGTCAACGACCATTTTTGATAGTCACAACCAGGGCTTTTTTTCTCATAGAACGCATTGGAACGGCGTTCCACCACCTTTTTTCGACGGATTTTTATTTAAATTGATGTGTGGTCCAAATAGAATTGCCCTTTTGAGCAATTTTTATGACGACGGTTCTGCTTGTGCACCGAGTCGTGTATCCAGCGCATGCGTACCCACAGTCTGACAATGAGTGCCTCGGCGCATGCGTACCCACAGTCTGACAATGAGTGCCTCGGCGCATGCGTATCACAGTCTGACAATGAGTGCTTCGGATCATGCGCACAGAAAACGCGCCAAGTACTAACTGCGACCGTTGACTATCAGTTCGACCGTTATATTTCATTGCATAACTGATGTGTGTGGGTTTGTGTATACGAGTGAAGTGAATAACTATGTGCGAAAGGTAAATAATTTCTTTACTGTAAAATTTTTTTAGTAAAGTGAGAATCGTCTTTTAATTTTTAGCATAAACGTGTGACCCCGAATTTAAAAATGAAAAAAATTACTAATTACTTCTCAACCGACGGACCTGTTAATAAAAAGGCCAGAATATTAACAGACACAATCACAGAACCCACGA
>JAFIDM010036526.1:92269-109836 GCA_023159025.1 Thereuonema tuberculata | reverse complement strand
GAGGCTTTACTGAACTAAAAGTAGTTCCTAAAAGCTTAGTAAACGAGGTCTTATTCTGTTGGCACAGTATTAAATCTGTAGGCGGTCGTCAAGGAGTATATAAAACATTATCTAAGATTCATGATAGATATTTTTGGCCAGGTCTATCTAAAAGCGTTCGTAGCTATATTAAATCCTGTGAAATCTGTCAAAAAGTAAAGCCCAGTCGGAAAGGGCCTATTGGTTTAGATCAGCTTTTTGAAAAACGGGATCGTTGGGACACTTTGGCTATAGACTTTGCTAGACCTTTTACTAGGAGTAGTAGGGGCAAACTCTTTCCTTTTGATAGTTGTAGACACTTTCAGCGACTGGATTGAGGCTAAACCGATGCGACAAGCTTCAGAGGAGTCTTGTGTGAAATTTTTAAAGAAAATATTTTTCCGTTTCGAGTTTCCACGTGTCATAGTTAGTGACAATGCTTCTCAATTTAGATCGACAGTGTTTAAAGAGTTTTGCAAAAGTTACGGCGTTAGTCATGGTCTCTGTTCACCCTACCATGCGCAGAGCAACCCTGCAGAACGATATATTAGCTCTGTCAAAGCGATGATCAAATGTTATTTAGAAGACAAGCATCAAAATTGGGATGTTGACTTAGATCAGTTCCTTTTTTGCTTGATCGGTGCTGTCAGTGAGGCGACTGGCGTCTCACCAGCTTATTTTATGCTACTGGTATTGCCAGGCAGGATCACTCTTGAGCAAGTTCCGACGAATAATCGTTTCAATTGGAGGCAGACACAGGATAGTCAGTTGAAACAACTCTTAGATAAGATCCGAAAATGTCGTGTTTCATCTGATATGCGATGAAAAGAAACGTTACTATCTACGTAGGAAGAATACTGTTTTCCAGATAGGGGATCTCGTTTTGATCAAAACTCATCATCTCTCATCCAAGATAGATAAAAGGTCCACCAAATTGTTTCCATACTACGATGGTCCTTTTGTTATTCGTCAAATTACTTCCCCTGTGAGTAATGTAGCAGAGCTCAGAGAGAATCCTAAATTAATAAGGAAAGTTCATGTATCTCATCTTAGAGCTGTCAATGAGTATTATAGCAATCGTTAGCTATCCATTATTTTTTTTGGTTTTTGTTCAGTCTGCCACTGGGCTTCTCATTTTTCTGTTTTGTTTTCATTGAACCTAGTATTTATATTCTTTCAATTTCATATTCGCATGAATTTTCCCGTTGTGTTTCAAGAAATGAATTTCAACAGTTAACATAAGTAATAATGTTTTTACACTTATATAATTTATTTATTATTAAAATATCTGAAATTTTAGTGTTGCTTAGTGATTAAAAAAAAATTACATAAGCTCAGTGTAATGTCTAAGGGAAATAGTTTACATTCTTTTCTATTACTGAATATAGTGTTTAGCGTGTTTTTTTTTTCATTAGTGTTTAGCTTAGGTTTTTTGGGGGACTGTGTTTTAAAGGTCATCGACTTCAAACCTGTAACGGGACAGAATGTAAGTGACTTTAAAACATTATTTTCTCCAATCCAGAGATATTCAAATAACCCCCATGGGTAGATAAAGGAACTTATTTTTTAGTAGCTCGTTGATAAAAAGAAAAGAATCTGAATAGCTCAGAGAACTGCTATGCTAATGTGATCTTCTAATCCTCGAACCCTAATAAGTTTGGTGGTGTTCTGCAATCGCCTAGTTGTGTATTCAAAGATCTAGACATGCTTCAAATTCTTGGCCATATTAACCACATATACTGCCTAGCTTAGCCTGCATGCAATTTTTTTTTAAGAAATAAGTAATGTCAAGACAGATTTAAAGTTTTAAGAAATTGTTGCTAGAGAATTTACTGTTTAATTAAGAGATTACTTAATTAATTTTGTTTAATTAAATAAAACACGTGACACACACACCCCTCCCATATCTCAGAAAAAATTTCATTCTTACTTCCTCCTTTCTTCTTTTAGTCTTTAACAGAAACAACCAACGACGAGTCTTACTTCACGAAAGATGTCATTATGAATTTTCATAACGTTCACCCGCATGCTATAACATAGTCACGGCACTAAGAAAGGTTTTCAGTAAACGTATGGATCTTGTCAGAGGGTGTAATTTATCATTTGTTACGATCGAATCTCAGCCTTTTGAGAAAAAAACTGTCATGTGAAATTGCATATTCAATAAGAAAAAAAAGTATTTAATCTTTTTGCTTGTCTTTATGATAGTTTGCTAGCTCCTTTTTATGTCGTTTATCTTTTGTGAGTGGGCTCAGTAACTTAAGCCTACTAAAAGAAGACAAAGGGAGGCCATGCGACCCATGCGGAATTCGCAACTCGATCGGAAGGGTCCTATGACCCAAAGGTTATTTTCTGAATGGGACTCCACGAACCGAAACTTTATGATTTTGGCGGGAGAAATCTAGCCATGTGAATATCTTGATCTCCGCCATTGAACAATGTAAAGTGAAACTTTTCGTTTTGGCGCGAGATGATAGAAACTGCAACTTTATCGGAGAAGAGAAAAAGAAGAAGCTCAGCCACAATGTAGGACAGAAGATGCCTCGGTGTTTCCGTCCCAGGACAATGGCTAGAATAGACGACATTCTACAGGATGCTTTTATGATATCCTGTGAACAACCAAAGCAGACTAAATACATATTGTAAGTAGTTAACTTTTTATAATTTACAGCGAGTTTTCGTAAAGGGAGGCAGGAGAAGATGTGCAATATCTTTACCGTGCTGTTAATCAAACGTTATAACGGAGGCCAGTGATGTTCCGAATCAAAGTAGGGCCGTTAAAATACCGATCTGCGCCTCATTGAACTGTCGGCTATGCATAATAGTCCCAACAAACAGCCTGAATCATGTAATATGCGTGATTCGATTCTAGAAATTATATGGTTGGAATTGGTTAATGGTGTCTACTCGGGAAACGATAGTGACCATCGGAGGGAGAGAAAGTCCGATCCGATTCTTGCAAAGAACAAGAATGGAAATGTGTTGCAATATAGGAAAAAACAAACAAATAAAAAACTAACTTTAATTAGTGCGTCTTCTTTTGCACATTTATTCGACTAGGATAGTTGTCGATTGTTCAGGAGAAAGTCATTATGTGCGTGCGAACTAACATAAAAAATAACACTCAGTGAAACTCAAATTCCTTTTAGACTTTATAAGAAAGAATAAAAAAACACGGACAATAAGAAAGACTTAAACAAGTCCACTGCATATTATTTTATTGCCATTACAATCTGTTGTCATGTTTAATCTCTTTGTCAATTTCATTATATATTTATATTTTTAGCCACTAGTTTGCTGCAGGTATCAACGGTGAAATTCAAACAAAGAATGATATATTTGTGGTACAGAGTTAACAATTGATATGTGTATTATTCCGAAGCTAGATTTAAGACTATGATTTAATATAGATATAATTTTTCACTCAACTAAGATAAATTCCTTGTGTACACCGCAACATTAAACATGTGTTAATTTTTCTTTATAAAGGATGTTCATGTGGTTAATTGTATCGAACAATTGCTGTTTAAAGAAATTATTTTAAATTCAACTTTCTGATTTTATACATATATACATATAACAAAACATTATTTCTCTTTTAGTTTTAAGTTAACTTCTCTTGAGACTCAGATCTAGTAATTGGGTGTGAGGAAAAGCCTAGTCGCGTTAAACCAAGGGTTAAAAGGAGACAACGTTATTCATTGCTTATTAATCCTTTTCTGTAACTTTTCTCGATTTATTGTGAATGTTATCGACGCGTGTTTTACAACAGGTCTGTTGTTATCTTATACGTTTCTAGATATCTGGCGAATAACTCGGGTCGAACGTTCACCAGACAAATTCCCATTAGAGAACGAAAGAAAATCTTAGATTGAACTGTCGTACCTGCGTTTTTTGAATCTTTACATGGACGTCAACGGAGTAAATAGGGAAAGAAACACTCTGCTAAAAATTCCCTTTCTCATCTCGAAAGGATTACGCGTCAATTGCTATCATCGACGACCATCTGATCGGGCCAGGGTTTCTGCCAGCTAGACTAACCGTTATGCTTACAGTGATTTCCTGGGAAATGAGTTGACTACATGCCTGGAGGATGTCCCTTTGCACAATCGTTGTCACCTGTGTTTCATGCATGATGGTGCATCACCTCATTTCAGCATACAGCCCGACGACTTCAGAACCAACGTTATCCTGACCGTTGGATTCGAAGAAGGGGTACCAACAGCTTGGCTTGCTCATTCCTCTGATTTAAACCCTCTCGGCTTTTTCGTAAGGGGTTATCTTAAAGCATTAGTGTACACCACAATGGTTCCTGACACCCACGCACTGCATGATCATATAGTGGATGGGTGCAACACAATTCGACAGGTACCTGGCATCTTCGATCGTGTTCGGCGTCGATGGAACAATGATGCGTTGTGTTCATTGCGACTGGTTGACATTTCGAGCAGTTTATATAAAACTGATCGACTGTACGGCCAACACCTCTATATTGTTGCACCGTTCATATCTTGGAAATAAAGCATTTCCAGGCCCATATTTATATGAAATTTATTCGTTGTTTTGCATGATTGAATACAATCTTTAAATTTTGCAGCACATTTCAGATAAACCCTATATATTAGGGTGTATCTGAAAACCCGTCTCAAAAAAGCTTAAACAGTTTTATTTAAGAAAACATGCATTGTAATACTGCAATTCACTGCCTAAACAATAGACATATCCTTAATGTTGCAAATTCCGTTATTTATGGCATTAGAAAGGGCGGATATCTGCGTATCTGCTTCACTAACAAAGCAAGGTCATGTAATTTAAGAGTCATCGAAAGGCAGTTCGTCACTGAGGGATGTGAATTTTCCAACCCTTTCTTTTTATCATGATCGCTCTACACGTAACGGGGTTATGCAAATTAATGCGTTAACAGGGCCACATCTCTAGTTGGCCACTTTTGGTACTATTTTTTTTTTTTTTTAGAAATCGAAACCGTATATTCCACTCTAAATGTCCACCGAATGGGCACCGAATGCGCTAGAGGGCTCACAACACCTCACGTTATTTTATGCGCACCCGATGCCTAGTGTTTTAATGGTTGGAGGTTTTCTTGTGTTTTTAACAGCAAGTTAATTTTTTAAATGTAGTTTTTCAATTTCTTCTTGCTTATACGCAGTGGGGTTACCTCCATGTTTGAAGGTAGTGTTGATTAGTGACCATTCGCTGATCAATTTATTGCCTGCTGTATATGGATATTATATATAGGATAAATTTCCAATTCTGTGTATGCATAGCCCTCTGTGTGTAACTCAAGAGATCAGAAAGCTGTCCTTCAAGTCTTCCATCTATCTGTGTTTAACGCAATAAAACAAAGCTGCCATGAAAGCTTTCATTATATCAGAAAGTTGCCGGGAAAGTCTCACATCTTCTGCAGCTCAGATATAGTAGTGTTGGATGATCCAAATGATGAACAAAACTTTCTTGCAGAGTTTCTTCACTCAAATTTTCCGGCATGCCCTTCGTCATCTGAGTCTGAAGAAAGGATCAATTTAATGCTTCTTCACAATCTCAATCCAAGGAAAGGACTCTGCAATGGCACATGATTTGTCGTAAAAGGATTGTCATCGCAATTTAATCATGGCAGAAGTTCTTTTTGAAAGCAACAGAAGTAATACCGTCATTATTCGAAGAATCGACTTTAAACCGAGTGGAATCAGTTTGCCATTCTAGTTGAAACGCCATCAGTTCCCAGTATTGCCCGCATCAAGCCTTCCAATAAACAAATTCATTTGTGTCTCTAATAATACATTCATTTTAATTTTCTTTCCGCCATAATACATGACAGACTAGTTTAGATAAATAAAATCCTTTATTCTATTGTCAATGAAGAATAGAAAAAAAATAACAAATACAATATATATAAGCAGTGCTTGCTGCGAAAAAAAAATATGGTCTCTTAAAACCTTCAAAGAATTTCACGATCCTAGATGTACACTAAATGGTTATGGGATCTTTAGCCAGATCTGAAAATTTAAAACCTTCTAGATTTGTCTCTTGGATATAAAATTATCTTGTCCTCAGAAATTCAACGTTAGATGAATACTGCTTAACACTGTAAAAATATTACAATGGCATTTCTGTTAAAGCTTTTCAACTTGCCATACGAAACAACATAGAGCATCCGTTTTCCATTAGTATCAATCTGCAGAACGTAAATGATTATGATTCTTATATATAAATGTAAATGGTTATGCACCCTGAGATATCTTTGAGGGAACCTCTGCTAGAATCAAAGAGTTCACACCTGAAGATGTTGGATCTATTTTTCCATACTTAAACTTGAAACATTTTATTTTCTACTGCTCGTTTGCTTAATCTTAATGAGGCCCTAGTAACAAATGTCAACCAAATGAGTGAGAGAGTAGTTGTTATGAAAGTGAAAAAAAAGAGAGATTCCCAAACTATCATCTGCTGAAAGGGATTCTCTAGTTATTTGCATGTCGGCTTCAGGTATCTACATCCCACCAATGGTTGTGTTCACTTGAAAGAGATGAACGCAAATCTGTTCGAGCTTCTGCTGGAACACAGCAGGATGCTATCCGTCAGGCTGGATAAAGAGTGGCCTACTTTATTTCCTTTTTATTTATTAAAGCATTTTATTTCCTTCACGAAAAACCTACTACGGCAGATCCCGTAGTTTTTATTTTAGACCGCTATACAACATTGACGGCCTTTTCGTATGGCATCATACGAAACATTGATGTCAATGCTCATGTAAATGGTTTTTGTTTCTTCCGTCACATTCCACAATTCAGTTGGAACTTTTAACAAATCTTTGATAAAGCCCTTCAAGATTAATTACGCCCAGGAGATGGAAAATTGGCTGACATCAGATCCATTGGAATCAGTCATAGTCTTCCAAATTGCTCAGCTTTTGGGAGAGACTTGTATAAAAGCTGCCAAATTGCAAGTGGCTATAAATGACTTTAGAACAACTGAAATTTTGCCATATAATCCGAACATAGTCACAGAAATTGATTTTCTATTCGTTAAAAAACCATCGCTGATGAAGGACAGGTCGAGCAGCATCGTATATCAATCCCCAATCGATATCATCCAGAGACAATTTTTCCTACTCCTTCTTTCCCACAGTAACAAAGATGTGGAAAGATCCATTCGTTTCTGGTTCTCCATTAAAGTGTGCAAGGAATGATTAATACTTTTCAAAAGACAATCGAAGACCATAGTTTTCAACAACTCAGCCAATATATCAAATTCATTTTTCATGATGAGAGACAAAGTGTTGTCGTCTCCATCCCTCAAAATTCAGAGGTCATTTTCTACCGAACCCCTAGTAAATATTTTAGGATTAGGTAAATCCCAGATTGTTTCCCGACAAGACTCGTTGGACCCTTCTGTAAGATTTTTTATTATAAATGAAACAGTTGGAGGCAGCCGACCACCTATATCAAAGAATATCGATACAACTTCCATTAAGTCACTAAACTTTTATATCAACATCGATCCTAATTAATTGCCTGAAACTAATGTTGTAAACATTATCCCCGATCATTATTCAGATCCAGAACAATTCATCAAAATTTTTAACAATATTGTGGAGCATCGTTATCAAAACGAAACAGGACTTAAGTTTTCTTACAATCCTCTTTCACGTAAAGTAGAGATTCGAGTGTCAGGGCCATACTAATTGCGATTGTCAAAATATCTTTCAGGGATCTTAGGATTCGGTCGTGAGCAAGAATTCCACCAGAGCAAAGAAGCTCTCTCGGTTCTCGATTTTTACAGAGGATTTTATAGTATCTATATTTATTCCGATATAGTGGAAAGTAGCTTTGTGGGAAATACAATGACACCCTTGCTCCGCATGGTTCAAGTTCGAGGAAGTGACGGTGACCTCATCACAGAGTTTCCAACGAATCTCTACTATCGACCTTTACTACGTCACTCATTCGAAACCATTTCTATTTACTTGCGTGACGATGTAGGACTGCCCATTTTCTTCGAAAGAGGCTGTGTTACAGTACAACTTCTTTTTCGCACAATTCGCTAACATGGTTCGTCGGTTGCCTGTCCCCTACTACTGTGATCCATTGAAATGTCAGAATACTATTCAACACAGGCTGGCCGTGTCACCTCTCCCTCTCTCCCTGATTTACCGTTTTCATTGGTCGATGATATCAGCAAGGCCATGGGCTTGGAGGTTTATTTTCGTCTTTATCGTGGTGGGTGCAGCCACTTCTTAAACAATTAGCCATATCAGCAGAACGTTCAGCCTTGCGTGCAGGTACTCACCTTTTGGACGACATCGAGCAGGGACAACTTTTAAACAAGCCACAAAAACATGACTTCGAGAAACCATTAAAGACATTCTTTCTTCTCCATTACAAGGAGGTCATGGGAAAAAGAAGCGAAAAAGGGATGGAAAAAACAAAGCTCCACCTCCAAAATATCGGCAACTGATGCGAGGTTTGCTCGACGGACCTCAATTCCACCCTCCACTTAAAGAATGCTGAAAATACAAGAGGAAGAAGGATATCTTCAATCCATGATTCCATGGCTTTCTCAGCCTTGTTTCCACATCCCAAAAGCTGCGAATGCTTTCATAATCAACTGAACCTCTTCGCATTACCACCAACAATTGTTTCTATTAACGACACAACAGAAAGCGAATTCCACCCAATCTCTTCTCTTAATGAAAACTGCCTAATTGAATTTGTTATCAACCGCTTCACGATGGTATCAAGATAAACTGGGTACTTTTAATGAAATTGATCCTGCCACATCTACGAATACTGGATTGAAACAGCGTAACGACCTATTCAATGAAGAAAAAGTAGTGGATTTACTAGGCAGGATACACTCAGACATCTTCCAGCAGAATAGAGCGCTACTCAACAATGTTGATCTACATATTCGACTAATTCGTAACAAGAACTCATTCTGTCTACTTTCCCCTGAAGACGCTCCTACCTTTAAAATCCATATTGAACATGCCTCCCGCTTTGTACGAAAGATTAAACTTTCTTCTAGCATTGTCATCTCTCATTCCAAAACATTACTTGAAAATTTCTCCAAATATCCTATCAACAGAGTTGAGTACAAAGTTTTCTCTCTACCTCAAGGCAATTTGCAAGGTTCCATTGATAATGCCTTCATTGTCCAAATTCCTAACAGAATCATCGTGGGTCTTGTAGAGAATTCTGCATTCAATGGTTCCTTTAAAGAAAATCCTTTTAACTTTCATCATTTTCATATCAATAACATCAGCATCTCTGTGGACGGAAAGAACATTCCGAATCACCCTTTCAAATCCGACTTCACTCAAAACAAGTATGTCCGCAGTTATCTTTCTCTTCATACAATTACCAACAAATTCCTTTCAAATGAAGACTTCTCTCTGAGTTTCACAGATTTCTGTAAAGGAAATTCTTTATTTGCTTTTGACTTATCAGTGGACAATTCAAGCAACGAGCAGCATCTCCAATTAATCCAACAAGGTACGGTGCGAATTAATTTAAGTTTTCAAAGAGCACTTTCTAAAACAGTGAATGTGATAGTGTATGCAGAATTTCAAAAAATTATTGAAATAGACGCAGCACGTAACATTCTCTTTGAGTGAAAGCCACCATGAATACTCTCGAAATCTCCCACTGCCTCTCATCACACCCTAAGACAAAGGAATACTTTGGCAGCGTTTTTCTGTGGAATCAACTCCCTACTCATGCCACTACATCACTCTACATTATTAATTTGGATAAGAATACCGAGCCGGGAAGTCACTGGGTATCTGTGTTCTTCTCCAGCAGAGAAGGAGAATTCTTTAACTCTTACGGACTTTCACCGTGTAACCCCTACATTCGACATTTTCTACGCCAAAACTCACGATCTTTTCAAAGCAATTCCGTTACTTTACAGGCACCGTTCTCAAAAGTTTGTGGAGAATATTGCCGGGTGTATGGTATGGCCAGATGTTGTGGACAATCTATGAACAATCTACTCTCACATTTCACACTGAATAAAAACTTCAACGATGAATTGGTCAAAGAACTAGTGCATAATTTCCTTTCCTTAGAAGATATCAACCACCCCCCTGCTGTAACAAGAACAAGTAGACATCAGTGCTGTACATCGCTTTTATCTAATTCACAATTGTAATTTTCATTTAAAATTATGTTTTTTTTCTTCTGTAATCACTGCTAATAAATCATGGTTCAGGTTGTAAATTTATTGTATTGCATTCTTTTATTGAAAAAAATCTTAAAAATATCTTAAATAAATAAAAAAGCCAGATTTAAAACTAAGATATATTTTTCTAAAATAATTTTGAATTTAAAAATAGTTGGGAAAAAAATATGACATAGAAATATATCTCGCTTAAAAATAAAAAAAAAACATATAAAAACATCAAACAAAAAAATAAATATAAAAATAAATCTTTTTCCTAAAATAATTTCCATATAAAAATTTGGAATAAAAAATAGAATAATCTCGCCCCGGATTCGAACCCTGGGATATCAGATCATATGATCTTCGTGTAGATCAGATGATCTACGTTTTCACCATTTAAACCACGAGATCATTCCTGTCACAATGATAAAATTTTTCTCTCTATATTCTTGTCCGATGCCATCTTACTTTCTATAAAATTCGCTTATTAAAGCCACGGCTAAAAAAAAGTTCTCAATACCACTCAACGTAAGGATTACCATTTCTCAATAACAATTCAAAACTCATAACTTTTTAAAAAAGAGATTTGATAACTTTTTCTTTCAAAAAGGTTTCTATTTTCAAAAAGATAATGGACTGACCGCACCCTTTTTTCTCTTCATGTTCCAACACCCTCCTCCTAAAGAAAATCTTTTTCCATTAGCGTCGTAAAGAACATTAAGTTTCGGTTTCCATTTGTAAAAACATCATCGTAAAAAGATGAAAAAGTGCTTTATTAATTAAAGAGAAAATTACTACGATTTATAGACTACAGTTAAAGAATGAAAAAAAATTAAAAGTGGAAAAATAGAAAAAGAATTTTATATTTCATTTTTGACATCTACATGTCACAACATGTCAATGTCCTATAAATTTAACTTTAATTGTCTTATAATTATAGAGAAGGTTGTCCTATAATTTTTTTTTCCCAAATTCTGTCTTATAAACGGATTTTGAAGTGGATTAAAGTCATATTATAACTACTGAGGTTTTAATGATATTTGTTTAAAGACGGGCGTACAAACCGAGGATATAAGGCATATGATACGTGTATGAGAAGCAAAAAACCGATTTTTCCCATCCGATGTGCTACGATGTTGTGATGGATGGGTTTTAAACTAATAGTGCTACAACTGTTGAATGACTTGGAAGTCATTTCTTCAGTAAAAACCCGATACAGTCATGCACATTGAACAGTGCAATTGGTTTAACATGCAACTCACGCCACAGCCGTCGTATTGCGATTGAAATATCACTTGTAGCCGAAACCATTTACGTTATAACGCTTAAAACGCCATTTGCTAACATTTGAAAGTCCTTTTTTTCTTATGCCATACCATTTCCCCTTTCTTTGAATATATTTAGTTCAAATTTCAGATCATTTTGAGCAGTGGTTCTTTTTTTACAGCATTTTTGAAAGTTGAACTTTAACTATAATCTCTCTGCATATTGGCAAAGACATAATCTAAAAATGAGAGCTATTTTTGTTGTTTATGTGAACATAGTTAACCTCGAAACTACAAATTATCTTTAAGTGAGCAATATTTAATACTTACACGAGGGTTGTGTTCTTAAGTAAGGTTCGATTTGCTCTAGCTCAGAAAAATTTCGAGCACCTGTTGAAATGCCCATGCGCATGCGTTTGCCTTGCGAACAAACAGATGCCATTTTATATCATAATGTTACGTTGTACGGTTACACTTCAAGGTTAAAATGTTCAAGACAACATAACGGCCCGCCGACTATGAAATACGGTGTGAGAGTCTATTTTTGACAGCAAGGAATGTATAGCAGCGGACATTCATCGCCAAATATGCGAAGCGTAAGGCCCTAATGCAATGAATGACAGCAAAGTGCATAAATGGGTGATATTGTTTAAAGACGGGCGGTAAAATGTTCATGATGAAACACGGTCGGGGCGACCTTTTATACTCACAGATGATTTGCTGCGGCCAGTTAATGTCAAAATTCATGAACACAGGCGATCCACGATTTCTATTTTGTCATTGGAATTTCCACAAATGTGATACCTGAAAGAGTTTCTCGGCGGTAAACCGTTTGAAACAGACGAAGAATTGAAAACAGCACAGCGGTTGAATCCTAATTGTCTCCACAGGCGGCTGATTGCTACGACATCGGCATACTAAAACTGACAGAATGCTGTGATAAGTGTTTAAACAAACAAGGAGATTCTGTTGAAAAATAGCTTAATATTTCAGAATGAAATAAAAAAAATGGCACTATCTTTACTAGTTTTGGTTTTATTGAAAAACAGACCTGACTTAAAATGTGACCCTCTTATGTTCCGTTGGTGTATTTCCTTTTTTTCCTGGCAATAACGGGTGCATACTTTTTTTGAAAACTTAAATTTCTTTTGCAACATTTCTTCATCCTTAAATATCAATTGGATTTCTGATTATTGGAACTATATTATATTCAGTTTTTCTCTTACAATGCTGTGTATTGTTTTTGATATAGCTTATATAGATTGTAGCTTATACAGATTGATTTAGATATAGCTGACTATTGATTGAAATACTCACCAGTAGCCCAAAAGAAATTATGACTTCACATATCTCGATGAATGTTAACATACATATGCCGAGAAGTAATCCAAGGCAGCCTCCAATGTCATTAACAAAATGATAAAAGGTGTAGACTTGATATTCTTTGGTAATGAGTACTTTCTTTGGACCAAAAAGAAATTCAATCAAATTTGTTGTTTTGTCAGAAGGTAGTATAGTCCTGAAAATTTCGAAATTAGAATCTTCACATTTAAGAGGACAATTGCATCTTGAAGTTTTCATTATCTTTTGGGCTAACCGATGTGCTTTTCTAGCTTCCTCAGAAGTTTTGCAATCAGATAAATTAGAGTCTTCCATAAACAATAACCTAAAAAAAAAACATAATTAAATTATAAAGAATTGCAAAGTATGATGCATTCAATTTTTTTAAAATAGTTATTAGAATGACCATTTTAAAAGTTATATTTTGTAAAAACAACTAAATATTTAAACAAAATAGGAATCTCGGACTTCAACATATCAAAAAGGTTAAACAAACCCAAAGCAATTGAACAAACTGAAAACCATTCGTTTTAATACAATGGTAACAAAAATAAAGAATCTTATAAATGCGTCTTAAAAAAATGATGGGAGCATGACAAAAATCGTCAAAGGCTTGCTGACAATGGATCCGATTGTGGAAGCTTTTGGTTTGTAAGCAATTGGGATAGCTGGAAATGCTTGAAAAGATTTAATTTCAATTAAGAAAGTCGATTTAAGAAATCTATATTTACATTTTTATTAGTTTTACTGTCTTTAAATGACAAAGAATAAACCTCTTTAATAATGTCCATGTCAGTGATTTCTATAATATGTGGTGTTCTGTCGTGGTATTGAAATGTCAATGGAGTATGTTCTACTCTTTTTTAGTTTGATATTGTTTTATTTACTGATTATTCGTCATAATTTTGGCATCTAACTTATCAAGTCTTTCAATACTCGCCTCCTTGATCTCATTCGTATCGTATGGTTGGAATTGATGCAAAATAATAAAATGTCAACCTTTTGACCTTATTTCGAAGTTTCTGCATGGACAACTTGATAAACAGCTCTATAAAGATGAAAGTAGTTTTTATCAATTAAAAGAAATTTAACGTACGGATATGTTGTTGTATTAAATGTGTAACGGCAATCGCACATACTGAGAACATTAAATCTTTAGGACTTTGAACTGTCATGGCGACGAAGATTAAAGAATTCTTCTCGGTTTTCCAGCCAAACGCCGTCCTGGAGTCCATCTTCAGCAGCGAGATCACCGTGGGCTGAGTGTTTCACCCCGCCCCTACAGACTCCCTTAAATTCACAAAATGACATCCCTCTGAGACGTATTCTTAGTGCCACAATACGATTCTCAATTCGTTGCTACAAGCCTTGGTAGGCAAGTGCCACACTCATTTTAAGGATTCGCTATTGTTTACAGGCTCTCTCCAGTGTTTAAGATCTACTTGTCAGCTTAGACGTTGTATCCCTTTTCATCAAAGTTCCTGTTCGTGGATGCCTTCATTTACTTAATTCACATTTCCCTCCCGGAATTATTAACCTTTTCAAGCAAGCCCTCACCTATACTTACTTTTTGTACAACAGCCAGTTCAATGAATAAGTTGAGGGTGTGGCGATGGGGGTTGCCACTCTTCCCTGTCATCGCTAACTTCTTCATCGAAAACTTCTGAAACCTTCTACCTTCTTCCATTACATCGATGACACTTTCGTCATTTTGCCGCAGGGTCGTGAGTCCCTAATGGATTTTCACACCTTTTTAAATAGTAGACATCCCGACAATGGTAGACAACCAGCATTACCTCCACAATGAATACGGAAAAAGATGTTGCCCCTCTTTTCTGGATATCCTCATCCGATGGAAACTTGACAGAACAGTAGGTCACAGTGTCTACCGCAAACCAACCCACACCGATGGGTATTTGAATGCCTCGAACTGCCACCATCCCTCCAAAGTGAACGCAGTCATCTCCATCCTGGTTCACCGTCCACCAACAGAGATCAGCGCTCAAACGATTTAAAAAGTCTATAGTGATCTCATTCCCTGAAGATGGACTCCATGACGGCGTCCGAAAGCTTGGACCAATTCAAAATTCTTACTTGGCTGGAAACCCAAGAAGAATTCTTTAAAATTAAAAAAAATACTACACAAATGAAAACGACCAATTTCAACTACTGAGCTCGTAGCTATCTTCAGATACAATAAAGCGAAATACACTCCTTTAAATAACGAAATTATATAAATATGCAAAATAAACTCGCGATGTAAGAAACGTCTATAAGACGTTTAAGAAACGACTATAGCACAACGGGCTATACCCTGCTGACCGTTGTTTTTCTTCTCTTCTACCGCACGGCGCTAAAATCTCCAGACCTAACTTTCTTGGATTTCTGTTTATGGAATTGAATGAAAAGTGTACCGTGACGTAGTCAATACATGAGACGAATTGCTTGTTCACATAATGGAAGCCTCAGCGAGCATAAAGGTACGCCACAATGAACTCAGACAAGCTAAATATTATATTGTTCTCACAAGAGATGAGAAATGTATGATATTGGCGATGGAATTTTTGAGACTTTATTATAAACTGTAAGAAATGTGTAACTTGGCCAATTAATATTAGAAGCAATACATGGTTTCTATTTTTAATTTTTTTTCTAAAGGGGACCACAGCCGGGTGAAGGAGTGCTTCCCCTTATCTCTCTTGCACTATCTGAGCGTTTAATCTGGTGCCTGGGTTTGGCTAACGAGTCCACAAAAAGGATAAAATGGCCGTTCCGAAATCTCACTGAAAAAAGCTCAGATATTTTTCATTAATGTGTCATTTCTTGACACGATGTCTGTCGATATGAGAAAGGTTAATTTTAGCAGCGCGTTTTCCCTTGGTACTCTGCTCACGCTAGTGTCAAAAGAAACAATACATATTGAAGATATTATTACAGAATAATTGATAAATTAATTTAATATAATTTGCTTCAAACGTAAGTGAAATAAATTCAAGAATAAAAATTTCCAATCATGAATAATTTAAATGACTTCAGTGGAAATTCCTCATAAAAAGCTGCATCAGCTTTGAATCAGCCTCGATTCCACTCCAACCACTATCCGAAGCCGTCAGAAGCTAAGGCGCTCCAATTCAGTTCAACGCAGAATGCAGAAGGGAGACAGACTCTCAGCATACATAAGATGCAATTGACGATGACGTTGAAGAGGCATTGCAAGCGTTCATACTCAAGATATGATGATTTCGATAGAATAAGAAAGATAAGAATATAATTAATAATTCCTATCGATTTGAAAAGTAGAAGATAAGAATAATAGATTTGGAGCAATATAATTAATTATCAGCTATTATAATTATTATTTTAGAAGACAGATTTGAATCAATCGATTCAAGGAGAAATCAAAACCCTGTGATTGGTTAAGACTGCAATCGAAGTGCAAAGCGGAAAATTTTGAACTGGAGTCGTTCACTCAGAAGATACAACGAAGTCAGCAAGCAGTACATCAGAATAAAGGCATTCTCAAGACATTCGACGAAGACGGCGAACGAAATTGTGAACTGCATTAAAGAAGATATAAATAGAAGTCAGCAAGTCAACATTATAAGAAGAATACACGACACAGGAACTGTGAGTAGTGAACTTTATCTAAAGAATTAAGATATTACAAGTATTTGGATTAATAACAAAATAGTTATTGATCTATCCAGAAGTCTTAGTTTAACTTAATTCAACAAAGTAAGAAGTTTTATTTGAAGTCATTAATTCAAGAAGATTTTATTTAGTAATTATTTTAATTTATGAAAGAGAAGTCATCTTTCAGTGTTTAGTGTTCAGTGATAAATAACAATAAACTTGTTGTGCAAAATTAAAGTTAATGTGTAAGACTATTTACAGTGCTTAAAGATTTGTGAACTGCGTGTATCCAGAACAGAACTGAGTGTAAGTAAGAACTACATTAAGCTACAGAAGTGTATTAGAAGAAGACCGAAGACTACAAAAGAACTCTTATTGTTTCCATTGTTGAGAAGAATTTTTCATTTAAAGTAATTAACTGTATTTACAATATCCCATGTATTTAAGCTTAAACCACTCTGATATATAAGAGGAAAAAAAAATATATTTGGCCAATAGCCGTTTTTTTTCACATATTCACAGTAGTACAATTAAGAATTTGTTCCCTAGTGGATCTTAGTCAAACAGATGCTGGGTCCATGTTTTCCGTCGGGAAACATATCTAGATAACCGCGAGCCTACTGTACATTGCAACAATAAATGAATAACAAATAGGAGATGAAAAATAAATAAAAAGGGTTGATATATAACTGTCCCGTACCTCCTTTGTAGCTCTTTCTTCCTACAATATTTATTATCATTTATTATCTAAAAGCAAATTTTCGAGAGAATTTCGTTCTCTCTTTCCCAAGCCTAGTTTACAATAATAAGTTAGCGAAATTTTTTAACAATAACATTATTACATGCTATCATGTTAAATTGCAGTATCTTACATACATTTTGTTAATAATAAATAATAGTAATACAACTTTCTATTTTTAACAATTTCATGAAACAGAAAACAATGTTTGAAAAATTTCTTATAATTGATTATATAAAGGGGTTGATATAATTTGCGTAATCTTCCCCTGCAATCCTATGCCACAGCAAAGACCAATTTCTACTTTCTAGGTAATGAACCTCCAGTCTGTGTCTCTCAAAACCAATCTTATATCAGAAAAATTATATAATCTAACAAAACAAAAATACATG
>JAFIDM010036526.1:63825-91869 GCA_023159025.1 Thereuonema tuberculata | reverse complement strand
TATATCCTATAAGGAATGATTTATTGACTGGAGGAAAAAAAACCCAAAATAGCATAGTCCACAAATAATAAAATATAGTCTCTTATTATTAATAGTATTTTCCTCTAGACAGAATCACACATCAGCCGTATCTTCACACAAATTCACTGTTAATAGAATTTAACAGCAGTTTCTCGGAGAAATAGGTTCTAAGTATTGTCTCTTCCCCCTTTGGGGTTTTGTTATTGATCTCACTGTTCTCACACCTTTCATTTCACAGCTAAGAGATTGTTAGCAGTTTCCTCACAAAATAAGTTTCTCTCCTCGGTTTTGGTTTATAGTTAATTCTTTTTCATTGCAAAGTTAAACACAAACATAGTTTTCACTTTAACCTGAAAAGAAAAAAACCAAAAAGATAAACATTTCGTCTGCACAATGGATAGGGGAGAAGGTGGTAATATGGAACAGGGTTAGAATATGAAACAGCAATTTTTGTGCATGTAGCTGCTGCTATCATCCGGAAACCGCTCTAGTTTCTATCGCTGAGGTAGGTAACTTCAGTATTTCGTTGTGTATGGTTATGAGAAGAAGTAGTGTGTTTTCGTAAGCCTGAAAGTTTTTACAGGGTAAGATTCAACACAATTTCTGGTACTGTTGTTAATACGAATGAGGTTTTGCTTATATTGTACATCATTATTAATTAACTGAACTACAAAATGATGTATTCAGTACTTAAGAATTAATATTTTATTACTGAGAATGGATCAGTCAATTTCCATATGGAGACTGGTGGTAATATGAAACAGGTGTTCCATAATACAACCACACGATGCCAAGAGCAAATTAGAATCTGAAAAGAAGGGACTAAGGCAGAAATGGCGTCAAGAAGATAAGGTAAATGCAAGAAAACACCAAATCAGCCGATTTTTGCTCATGAAAGACTGGCAATTTTTAATTGAGCGTTTTCTTTGAATTATAAAGTGTTCAGCATTAATTTTTACTTTTTCTCTGTAGTTTCTATATTTTCTATTGATGTTAAGCAAAACAATGCATTAAAGTATCAACAACAAATGATGTTTTTACTATAATAGCAATAATAAAGAAGTATTGTTGCATTTTAACATCTGTTTCATATTACAACCCCTGTTTAACAATTCATTTTTTGTAGAATGTTCTAAATAATTGTACCTATTCAAGAGTTTTAAATATTTATTTAAAAATGTGCGATATTTATCTCACACGATATTTATAGTAATGCTACTGACGATTTTCATACATTAGAGCCACTTGAAATTCAAGATTTTGTCAAAAATAAAAAAGTGGTCCATATTACCACCACCACCTCTACAAGTTTCAGTTCAGTATCTTGGCTTTTCTTCTCCGTCTCCTTGTCGATACTGTCCAACAACGTTATAGATACACTAAATAGCAGCGGAAATTGGAGGTTCGATAAAGGTATTTCTGCTTTAAGATGTTTCTCTTGCTTCCACCTATCCTTTCCGGGTTTGTGGCAGTGCCTTTTCCCTGTGGTAGAAACTCGAAACTGGCATTCTTACGATTGACGGTTCGCAGGAATTCGGCCAAATGAGCTCGGGCATTGATATCTGATTTACAGTCTTCGTTCTCCCTCAGGGTTATGATCAGTTCGAACATAATGGCATTTCCTTCGTAACACTTTCTCGATACCGGGTTGTGACAAGAAAATAAGGCTTTTACTTACAGTTTTCATGCAACACCTACTTTGTCCTCTCGCCTCGGTTCGATTCCAAGTCAGTGTGCTTCGGATTTTGACTGCTGACCGTCCGATACCGCTCGGTCGTCCCGTCATTTTCGGCCTTATGAAATAACAGACTTTCCGATCCTCCTTTTCTCACATCTGAGTTCGTCTCGCTTCTGGTGCATCCCTGCTCAACTAGGACTGTGTGTAGAACTGTGTCTTGTTCCTCTTCCTTTTTCGCCATTAACCTCCAATACTTAGGTTGCGATATGCCTTCTCTACATCTTCCGCTTAAGGTGACAAAACTCCGACTGTGTGATCAAAGTATTATTCCAACGCTTCGGCTTTTTCCCGCCGCTTTTTTTTAAAGTGTCACTTTTCATCATCCAATCAAAATACTTTTGTAAATCATGTGATGATTTGGTTTTCGCACCATTTCATAAAGTTTTACTTTCACTTTGCTATGGAGAGAAAATGGGCGTAGTTTTCCCGCACTGGCAAGGAGGTTCCCTCTTAAGCGTAAAATAAAATAAATCACACAGAAAAATGGAAATTAAGATAATAAAACATAAAAGCATTGACAAATGAAGAGATTATGAATACATGGATACATTTAATATATAATCAAAATAAATTGAAACTTTGTCATAGGATAGGATTTGATTGTGTCAAATGGTCATTTTCTACCACATGACATTCTTTATGCTTTTGCAGTTTGTAGTATCTCTTTGCTGTCATTCATTTTGAAACTGTAGATCTGTATATTCAAATAGATCTATCTCGGAAACTTTTCAGAGTATGACACTCGGTTTTTTAAAATGACTGATGCTATCACCTCCTTCCAGGACCTTTACTCCTGGAACACCCAGTAAATAAATTTAAAGTGCAGGAAAAAATATTAAAAATGAAAGCAAGAATAAACAATAATGCCTTTCGAGTTATCATCGGAGGGAATTGGGAACGGCCGTTTCGTCCATTTAGGGATTCCTTAGCCCGATCTACCCTCCCCAATGATAAACACAGAAAGGCGTAAACATAACTAGAAGTCACCTTCACATTGACCCAGGAAATTAAACCAGGAATTTGACTTTATTAGATCATTACTGGAATCTAATACTTCACATTTTATGATTTTCATATAAAAAAAAACTATGCTTTCTATTTATCACAATGACCGCCATGCCAACGCTGCATAAATATATATGTTTGAGAATTCTGTTACACTCGAAGATTTTTTATGGAATTGCGAGTATGTTAAGGAGATTCTGTATCTTAGCAACTACTAAGGCTACAAACATTTCGGTTACGTTATTATCGAGATCGAGTGCAAGTATTGAAAAGGACAGTATGAAAAAACCGGAGTTATCTATGCATTAAAATGCCAGCAAGAGGATTGTTACTACATTGGTGAGACTGGCCGGGTCTTGGACATCTGGACGCGGGAACATGAGAGGACTTTACGCCGTAGAGACAATATATATACTAATGTGCAGCACACGTTGGGTTCAGTCCCCAATATAGACTACTATAACTGAAAGAGGCTATCTTGGAAATGGAGAGTAACAAAGAGAGTACACTTCCATTAGAAAGTATAGAATCCGTTTTGATTGCACGAATTGTTAACTGTTACAATGACTGTCTGTCGGTTAAAACTTAGCTAAATCACTGACTACGAGCTAAAATGTTTTATACGATCTACAGACAAGATAGTTTTCAGAAAACTCTGCTGAACAACTAAAATAAATCCTCCAAATCGACTTTTGAAACTCAGTAAGTGAAACTTTTATTCATTTGTGAATCTGTCTTCGTAATTATAAATGTTTGAAGTCCAAATTTTGGTTAGAATTTTTTTTCAAAATCACAATATTTGACATAGAAACTGCAGTAGAAAAGAAGAAGAAAAGAGTAGAAGCGATACGGCTTTTACATAATGCTAATGGCGATGAAGTTATTAGATATTTTGATATTCTAAGCCCCTATCCATACGTTTTGAAATATAGAAAATATTGTGTAGGTATCCCTCAGATTTTAAACAAGTTTACGAGTACAAATATATCAAACTTTTGTGGCCTGATCAAATTCAAAGTTGCACCGCCAAAATGACTTTTTCATCCAGTTTTCCCCTATCGATTTGAAAAGAAATTGTTCCTCCCTCTTTGCCGAACATGTCTGGAGACATATCGAAAATTAGATGCACTCACGACGATCAGGACAGAAGTCTTGTAGGAACGTGGGTTTCTTTCGAAGTACAGTATGCTCTGGAACGTGGCTATAAAATTCTGGAACTACATCATGTGTGGCACTTTCCGGTGACAGAACAATACAATCGTCGAAAACGTTCTGGAGGATTGTTTACGGACTACGTAAACATGTTTCTCAAAGTAGCGAAGGATTTCCTTCGAATTGTATCACAGATGAACAGAGGAAGGATTACATTCAAGATTATTTTGAAAAAGAAGGGATTGAGTTAGATTACAGAGATATTAAAAAAAAACCTGCCTCTGAGGAATTTAGCCAAGAAATACCTTAACAGCTTTTATTGGAGACTGGCCCAATCAGTACAGAGAACGCAGACCAAATTTCTAAATGATCCGAAAGAGTTCTTTAAATTGTTAAATGATGATACCAAAACAGTCTGTAGCAGTAATTCCTTAAATAATGATAAGATCGCCCAGATACAGTGGAAAGATGATATTGAAGTTCTTCCAACTGGTGGTCATATAAATCTCATACTTGCCACTTTTGTTACATGCCATGCTCGTTTACAAATTCTCAGTTAGATGGAATTACTGAGAGATGCTTGCATGTACACTGACACTGACTCTGTGTTTTTTACTCATAAGAAGCAATATGAATGTCCAATTGTCGCTGGAAACATGTTAGATGATATGTCAGACCAAATTAAAAAAGATTTTGGTGGGCAATATATAATAACAAGATTTTGAACCGTTGGACCTAAAAAATTATGCATTCGGAGTGAAATCATCAATGCCTGATGAACCTTTCTTCATTGTCATTAAAATCCGTGGATTCTATTTATTGTATGAAACAAAGAAACATATAGATTTAGATCTGATGTGAATTGATAAATGTAGATGTGCCTACTGAAAAGAGCATAATAAACAGAAACACAAGATTGCAAGGACTGATGATAGAAAGATCGTGAGTAGAACTGAAATAAAAAGGTACACATCAATTTTTGACAACGTGTTATACTCCCTACAAAACAATTCCTTATGACCTTTGAAAAAAGTCAGACAAAAGATATTATGCGTATGTACTTTTAAAAAAAGCATGTAATACCAATTTTAAAAAATAATAATCATTTTATATTCTATATAATTTTTTTTTATTAAAACATCATCTTAGTTTTATTTTGTATTTCTTTCATGCAAAGCTTAAATAAAAAATGTTTGAACGTTTACTCTATCCTGTCTCCTTTATTTGTATATGCTTAACTCATAAGAAAGGAGTTTTTTTAAGATCGTGCGATTTGTCTGGTTGGTTGGAGGAGGAATTACGTCAGACAGAACGATGGAAGTTGTGGAAATGAATACGTTCAGTTTAAAACACTCTTTCACTTGTTTGATAGCCGGAGCTGCATCTTGCGGTAAAACCAAACTGGTCAAGAAACTTTTGTATTACAGAAAGATTTTAATTGAACCGCCATTGAAATTGTTTGGTACTACGGAGTTTATCAATCATCGGTGTCGGAATATTCGAGTGTCGTGCATTTCTTCGAAGGAATCTCGAAACTACAGACTATAAACACTCCTCAACGAAAGCTACTTATTTTGAATGATCTTCAAAATTCCAGAAAGTTGTTGAACAATTATTCACGAAGTACAGTCATCATAAAAACATCAGCGTTATCTATTTAGTGCAGAATCTTTTCTGTCAGGACAAAGTGCATAGAACAATCTCATTAAACACCCATTACTTCATTTTATTTAGAAACATTTGTGACCGGAAACAGATTCTCTACTTCGCGAGACAAGTGTTTCATGAAAACGAAAGACTTTTCCTCGAAGCATACAAAAAGGCTACGAGTAAACCGTTTGGATATTTATTCATCGATCTAAAACCTGAAACACGAGATACGTTTCGCATTCGTACAGGAAGATTTCCAGACACCCCTCTATCCATCTATTATATCCATAATTCCGAAGGATGAAGCATCTCATTCGTCATCAGACCATCATGAGGAGAGGATCGCCTCGCCGTCTTATGACATACAGGCAGTTACTCCAAGCATTTCCATCCTTAAATCCTCCACAACTCAAAGGAGTTCTCCGTTACGGATCGGATGATTTATTACGATATCTTTAGCAAAGTCATAAAGAACGTTTTGAATGGAACTGTTTCGATCACTCCCAGTCAGAAACGTAAACTTCAGCAATAGAAGAAGATATTGAGAGCCCTAGTACAGCCGAAACAGAGTGTGCAGAGCCATAGAAAACTGCTGGTGCAGCCAGGTGGCGCATTCTTTCATTTCTTAATTCCAGCCCTGGGAGGTTTACTGGGAGGTAGAGAGCTGATTGTTCGGTACATGAGAATTCCAGGTACTAACAACGGGAATTAATCAACTACATTTCACGACCAGCACGTTTTGACAATCCCAAATCGAGAGGTTGGTCAGAATTCAAAAAAGTTCTAATCGATATTAATGTCACAAAAGATTATTTCGGCAATGCGAAAGAGTGGCGGGATATAATGCGCCAAATGAAATCGACACGTCTCAGTACAAAACTAAGAGGTTTAGACGTATCGGGAACTTGTGTAGTGGTCGATGTCGAAGGCGAGCAATGTCCCTCCCCATCCCAGCATCGCAAGAAAGCGAAAGCATCGACATCGACTGATGTCTCCCCTCCATTCGAAGAAGTCTTACAGCGTTGGAAAACGTATGAAGATTTCAAAAAATATTGACACTTTTCTTCGTGAAATCTACTTTGATCCAAAACATGGTTCTTTCGGAGGGATTGCCAAATTATATAGAGCTGCAAAACAAATTCGTCCCAATATCAATATCAGACAAGTAAAGGATTGGCTGAAATCCATCGATACGTATACTCTCTTTCGTCCCGTTCGATATCGTTACCCGAGAAATAGAAATATGGTAGGAGGTCCTCATCAGCAATGGCAGAGCGATCTGGTCGATCTCACATCGCTCAGTCGTTAGAATGACGGATATAAATTCCTACTGACAGTTATCGATGTATTTTCTAAAAAGTGTTTCGTCATTCCCTTAGAATCAAAAAATTCAACTCATATTACAAAAGGTTTTAGATCACATCTCATATCAGGCAGAATGGGAATACCAGATTCTCTACAGACAGACATGGGTAAGAAATTTCTAAACCGTAAATTTCAGAATCTTTTAAAAGAATATGACATTCTTTTTTTACAACTCATTCCGAAACTAAAGCTGCAATTGTGGAACGTTTTCACCACTCCTTAAAATCGTTGATGTTTAGATATTTTTATTACACAGGAAGTTATCAATACATCGATGTTTTAGAGGATACAGTAGAGGCGTATAACAACACGTATCATCACATCATTAAAATGGCTCCCAACGATGTCAGCGAGGCTAACCAATCACAAGTTTGGAGAATCCTCAATCATTCTCCCGCCTCCTCTTCCTCCTCAACGATCCTCCGAGCTGGTGACAGAGTATGTGTTAGCAGTGTACGCAGACCTTTTGCTAAAGGATACACAGGCCACTGGTCAAAAGAGGTTTTACAATCGATCGAGTTGTGAAAAGAAATCCCCCAGTTTATATTCTATGCGATGATAAGGGAGAAGTCATTGAAGGAACCTTCTATCTGTTAGAATTACAGACAGTTCTCAAACCATATCACTCTCATTACCCCGTGGAGAAAATTCTACACGAACGAGATCGAGGATCTACGAAGCAGTACCTAGTTCGATGGCTCGGCTACACTCCCGAATTTGATAGTTGGATTGATGCAAAGACTCTTCAACCTCTCACAAGGTATGGATAACTTTTACATTACATTACCGAGTAATTCCAGCGCTCTTTATTTCCCAGACAATACACTTACCTCTTTCACTACAGAATTTCCAAAACGAATAGAACTGAATGATAGTTACGAATCTGCAATCACTGAAATTCAGTATTCTCACACATGGCACAATGTTTCGGAGATCGGAGGAAATTTTACGATTACCAAAAATCCCTCCATTTTAGTCCAGTTACCTCTTAGGCGAAACTATAGGAGCACGCAAGGCATGATTAATATTTTTCAACGAATGATTGCAAACCATACATTTCAACAACTCTCGCAATACGTTACATTCGTCTACAATGATGCTACCCACACTGCCGTCCTCTCCATCCCTCGAAATTCGGAAGTCACTTTGCCAGAATCATTGGCTGAAATTTTAGGATTTGACATCAGAGTACTAGAATCCCGACGAGACTTATTAGATCCATCTATCAGACTCGTCACTATTCGGGAGACTGTTGGAGGTATACAACCTCCTAAATCGACGAACATCGATACAGGTTCAATTCACTCTTTTTATCTTAAAATCAACATTCATTCCGTCAGCCCTCCAGAGGCTAATGTTCTGAGCATTGCTCCCGGTCATTACTCAGATCCGGAGCAGTTTTCCAAAGTTGTTAACGATATTATGGAACATCGTTAGAATGAGGAAACAGGAATTCGAATTTCTTACAATCTCTTTTCTCACAAAGTCACTGTACACATATCGGGAAACTATTAATTGCGCCTCTCGAAACATCTTTCTGGTATCTTAGGTTTTGGAGGAGAGCAAGAATCCTACCAAACCACAGAAGCACTTTCAGTTCTCGATCTGTACGGAGGATTTTATAGTATCTATATTTATTTGGATATTGTGGAAAGTAGCATTGTCGGAGACACAATGGATCCACTACTACGCATGGTCCAAGCTCGAGACAATGACGGAGATCTCATCACGGAATGCTACACCAATCTCTATTATCGACCTCTGTTATGTCATTCTTTCGAAACTATTTCTATTCATCTGCGCGATGATGCAGGACTTGCTATTCCTTTCGAGCCAGACGAGTGATAGGAGAACTGCATTTTCGTTCTATTCCCTAATAAAAAACAATGGTTCGTCGTCTCCCCACTCCCTATTACTGCGACCCTTTAAAATGTGATCAATATATAACCAAGCAGGTCATGGCGAAATACCAGTGTTTATTGGACGTCAATATCAGCGTGGACACAGAGGTCTGTTCTCTTCTCTCTCGTGTTGGGTATAACCTTTTCTCAAACAAATAGCCCTCACTGCAGGACGGTGGGCCTTGCGTGGCGGAACTCGACTTTTACATGATATCGAATAGGGAGCGCCCTTTAAAAAGGCTGCAAAAACGAGATTTCGTGAGACTGTCGATGATAGTCTTTCGTCTGCAGCGTTTCAGCGTGGAACCGGTTAAAAGGAAACGAAAACGCAGTGGAAATGCAGTAACTCCCTCTAGGAAACGACAGCGTAAGATGCAGAATCTATTTGCTCCTCGCAGATACCATCGTCATCAAAAGTCAGAAGGAGACATTTTTCAATCGCTAGTGTAATGGCATCCTCCGGGCAACTCCCCCATCCAAAGAGCTGTGAATGTTTTCATAATAAACTAGACCTCTTTGCTGTACCACCAACAACGATTTCTATCGATAATACTTTAGATAGCGAATTCTATCCCATCTCATCGCTGAGTGACAGCGCATCGATCGAATTTCTAGTGAATGGTGCAACTGAGGAATACTTGGATCTTTCACAAACTCTTCTCCACCTACAAGTTCGAATTGTCAAAAGAGTCAACAATGAGGCAATTGCAGCTGTTGACAAAGTAAGTGTTGCCAACCTCATTCTTCATTCCCTTTTCAGTCAAATCGATGTTTACCTAAATGACAAACTCCTTTTGAACTTCGATAATTGCTACAGTTATAGAGCTTATTTTGAAACTTTTTTGAATTTTGGTCACGATGTAAAAGATTCACAACTAACTGCTTCGGGTTGATACCAGGATACTCCAGGTACCTTTACCGAACTTGATCCTGCCACCAGCACAAAGGATGGGCTGAAAAAGCGATACGAAGTCTTCAAAGAAGGTAAAACAGTTGATCTATTGGGACGTCTCCATTGCGATTTAATTCAGTACAAACTCGCCTTACTCAATAATGTCGATCTTCGCATTCGAATGATTCAAACAAAAATTCATTCTGTCTGCTGCTCCTAACTCCAAAATCCATATCGAACATGCCTCTATGTTGTTTAGAAAACTTAAAATCTCACCCAGTGTTCTCATTTCTCATTCGAAAACTTTACTCGACACCACAGCCAAATATCCCCTTAATCATATAGAATGCAAAGTCTTTTCTTTATCCCAGGGCAACTTACAGGGTTCCATTGATAACGCCTTCATCGGACAAATTCCAAAGAGAGTCATTGTCGGACTCGTTGATAATACATCGTTCAATGGATCATTCAAAGAAAACCCATTCAACTTTCATCATTTTCATATCAACAACATTAATATTTCCATCGACAGAAAGAATGTTCCACATCACCCTCCGAAGCCTGGTTTCGAGAAAACACTTACGTTCGCAGTTACCTCTCACTTCATACCATTAACAATAAGTTTCTCTCCAACGAAGACTTCTCACTCAGTTATAAATATTACGCCCAAGAGAATACTTTATTTCCATTTGATCTTAGCTCAGACAGTCTGGTCAATGAGGACCATCTGCAACTCATTCATCAAGGCACAGTGCGAATCAACCTAATGTTTCAGAAGGCACTCCCCAAAACAGTGAATGTGATTGTATATGCAGAATTTCAAAATATTCTCGAAATTGATGCAGCTCGCAACCTTCTTCTCGATTAGTCATGAACACAGCGAGATTTTCCAGCGTCTCTCTTCCCATCCGAAAACGCAGAAATATTTTGGTGGTGTTTACCCATGCAATAAACTACCCCAACGTGCCACCAAACAGCTGTTCTTCGTCAACTTGGATAAACATACAGGACCTGGCAGTCATTGGATTTGTATTTTCTTTGACTTCGAGCATCGCCTGGAGAATATTTCGATTCCTATGGACTACCTCCATTCAATCCTTATGTGCGACGATTTCTACGCCAGAATTCAAGATTCATTCAGTCCAATAACGTTACTTTACAAGGACTGTTCTCATCAGTTTGCGGAGAATACTGTCTTCTTTATGCCATGGCCCGATGCATTGGGCAATCCATGAACAGTTTAGTGTTACATTTTACATCGGACACAGCATTCAACGATGCTCTGGTCAAGGAGCTAGTGCATAATCGACTATTTCCTATGTTCGAACATCATCCAGAACGATTATTCTCTGAACGCCATTGTTGTCAATGCTGCACGCCTCTCTTATCTAAATCGTAATTGAAAAATCGTATAGCCATTTGTATATTCGTAAATAAAACTTAGTTTATATTGCTCAAAAATTCTGCCGTTTCATTATTTCTTTGTCTCTGTTTTTTTTTTCTTTTAAAAAAATAAAAATGAATAATAGGATAATCTTATAAAGAGCAAAAATAAAAAAAAAGAATAATCTCATCACGGTTTCGATCCCTGGAATCTAAGATCTATTGAACCAACTCTCCAGCTGATTCAATACATCTGCGTTTTAACCACTTAAACTAAAAGATCATTCATTCTAAATGAGAACTCAAAAAATCTCTATCTCTAGACAGTTTAATACAAAAAAAATTAACCATTTCAAATACGAAATCATTTCTAAAATCTCTATCCATATCTATTGAAACAGAAAATAAAATAGAAAATTCAATTCAATAAGGGGAAGACCCTCTTTTCTTTTTTTTTGGCTTATCAAATCCATTTGACTACAATGGCATAAAGACTTATTATACCTTAAAGATTTTCCAACAATATAAAAAAAACATGATTGCAACTTTTTCGAAATAGTTTCTAATCAAGTACGAAAAATAATTTATCATCAAGTTTTCCTCCAGTCTATCTTTGAACAAAAAACTATTCCAATCTTTTAACTTACTATAACATTGTGAAACAAAACATTCTAGTCAACTGCTATTATGTTTTTGGTACGAAATTTCATTCTCGAAGACAGCATTAAAAGATTCTTGAGGACAAAACTGTTTCATTCACTATACACCATTCACAAAAGTGCACCAAACCCTTGTTTTTACATGGTTCTATAGATTTCAATGATAAAACTGCTTCGTTCACCCTACTCAATTCTCCAGGACACCACTGAATTGATCTCTCAAGGCGTACCAAAAATTTTTTCTCGAGGACAAAACTGTTTCGTTCATTATACGCCGTTCTCAAGGACAAAAGTGCTCCAAACCCTTGTTTTTATTGGGTTTTGCCGTTCTCAAGGTCAAATGTGTGCCAAACACTTATTTTTACTGAAGTCTAAAGTGTATATTAAACTACTCAGACATCTCATGTCCATAAACCTTTGATCAGCAACCTCTGTGCTGACAAATAGGTTCCTGAAGAGTGAAGAGTCATGAATAAAAATCCAAGGCTTGATTTGATTATCAAGTAACATCATATTATCTTTGATAACCCCACATACACTAACTATTTCAGCGCATTACAGTGATGTAAGTGACAGCTGGTCCATTTACCAAAACTGTTAACAAGTTTCTTTCACTTTATAAGAGTTAAAAAAACAACTCACAGTATGCTACAAAATAAAACCACTGAAAAAGTGCTCCTGGTACTTTTCAGAAACCAAGTGGTTTCTAGTGAAATAACAACACTGTTGTATTATTACATCTCATATCTCGCATCGATTACAATCTAAAAGCCCTAAATTGATTGCAGGATTACTTAGAAACCAGAATGCAATCGCAAATGGAGGAAGAAAACTGTCATTGGATATCCTCTACGAGAGCATTGTAATCCAATCTCTTTATAATAATCTGCTATTTAGTTGAAATTGGTCTACTATTGGTGTACTACTCTGTACGTTAAATGAACAAAGTTTTTCATTGTGCCAGACCTGGCTAGAACAGACTGCTAATAGTAATTACATATCCTATTAAATGCTGTTTTTCCTTTACTGTAAATCGATGACTTCGTTATTTCCTTAAATGGTCTGAGGTATTCGTTTTTGTGTTTTATTCAAATGTACTCAATATGTTCATTTGGTTTATAATATTTGGTTAATAATTTAAAAATTTTGTACTAAATACTGTAGCTGGGTATATGCCCGTTGTATCTTCATTATTAATAAATAAATAAATAAAAATGTTTTAAAAATCCTAAGTTTTTTCCTTCTAATTTTGAAAATACGACAAATAGTGTTTTTTTTTTGTTTTTGTTTTTTTATATTCAATGTACAAATTATAGAATTATACAAATGTACTTTAAAAGTTCAATAGTTCTTAACGAGTCCATTAACCGTTCCACACGTCGTACTTTGGAATCTAACACCAGGTAAATTGAATTGTATTCACAATAATCGACTTGATTACGGAACATCTCAACTGACTTCACAACTCATAGAAAATGATAAATTATAATACTCGCTGAATAAACAAAAACTTGAATTCACTACAATGAATATTGTTAAACACACCAGTTCATTAATCTTCCATTTTAGAATAATACACTTTAATTATACAGAAGCACTTTTCTTATATATCACTTTATAAGATAAGAACTAATTTCGATTGGAATAATTCTTATTTTAATTTCATTAAATTTAACACATTCTCGAAGCACTAGGATACGATGACATTCGCACATTTAATTATCTTCTTTATGCACTAACAATCGGGAAATATAATTCAGTTCCTTTAAAATTTATGTTGATCTTTACTTGGAATAGCTTCTTGGTTTCTTGTAATCTTTAAAGTTCTTTTCACTGGAAAGTAATAACTTTTAAATAAAATTCCGTATTCACAGATTAATATATCCGCTGCACTTTGTTTCTGTTCTTCCACCATTCTCTTTGGCACAGGGAGAAGTCCAATATTATTTTCCTTTAGTCCTTTTCAATTTCAACGTTTGACGTTCGATACAAATAACTCGGGACACCGCAATGCAGATATCACTTCTCAATATCATTGGCTACTTTCCCTCAGTCAATCGGTGTGTCTTCCTCAACACTGGATACGTGGCGTTAACGTCATCTTCTCTGTTAACCATGATCGAGAACCAAGTCAACACCGGTGACCATATCTGTGCACGAACTGCCTTTGAACTACTCCGCGCAAATCAGCTCTCTTACTGCCTACGGAACCGAGGCTGTTTTAAGTATTATAATCACTTCTCGATGACGTAATAAACATTCAATTTATTTTAAATATAATTTAAATTTTCATTTGAAGCTTAAAAAAAAATTAACTTCGAAATAATTTTAATTCCAATTTGAAAATTTTAATTGAAATTAAAGCTTCAAATTTTGGACATGAGTATATTTTGAAATAAGCATTATGCTATTTGATGATGATTGATGAATTAGGCCAGCAATATTAAGATAATTCGTTGAGACAATTTGTTGTAAAAAAGACCAAAATGTAGTGCTAATTATTAAATTCTTACTTTCTCTTCCATTATGAATAAATTAAAAGAGTTGTACAACTTTCAGCTCTTCCTAAATTTAATAACTATAAAAAAATTATTTCAGATATAACGAAATCTTTGAATAGCTGAAACATCAGAAAATACTAAAAACTGAATATTGAAGTTTTTAAATGAAAGTATTAGCATAAAATATGACATAATTGTTGAATCAATCATGTGAGACAACTTGGTAAATTTACTACAATATCTAAACAATGCAACAAATGATTTATGCCATCAAAATAAGTTATAATAAAATTTGTTGTGGTAATATTAATAAAAAGAAATATACGAAAAGGATTATCGAAATCTCTTTAAATTCTTACCTACAGCCTAATTCTTTATTGAAATGTCCTTTAATACACTCTTCATTGCACCTTACAAAAGAAGAATCATCAGTACAGGGTCTGTGGGAAACATTTAAGCGAAGCATCTACAGCAGCAAAGAAATTAAAAAAATAATATAGTTAATAAAATATAGACTCATGTTTCTGAAAATTGCAACACATGAAGGAACCATCAAAATGGAAGGAAATTTATTATACCACATTACTGATAGTGGTACAAACAAACGATTAAAATTTCAGAGCAAAGCAACAACAGTACTTGTAAAAACTCAATATGGTGCGAAGCCTCCATGAGCTGCAATAAAAACTGCAATACGCCGTGGCATCGCATGAAACAGGCCTTGGATGTGTTCCTGGGGTATCTCCAGGAATTCCTGAGGTATCTCTTCTGTCAGGCTGCTTCAATCCGAAGCAACAGTTCATCGGTATTAGATACTGGATGACAATGACGGGCTAGTTCCCGAGTGATCATATCCCAGACATGTTCAATAGGTGATATATCGGGAGAACATGCAGGCCTGGGAAGAAGGAGTATCTGCCTTGCTTTGAAGATCCTGCCTGGACATTTCTGACAACATGTTGTCGGACGTAGTCTTGTTGGAATATGGCTCCAGGATTGTGCTGAAGGAAGGGTACGACTTCAGCCTCCTTAACTTCTCTGATGTAGCAGTTGCTGTTGAGAGTGCCCACAATTCGTAGTAGTCGAGATCGAGTATGATCCAATTGCCTCTCAAACCATCACGTTTATCGTTCGTTAAGTTTGACGTTCGACAATGTAATCTGGAAGATGGCGCTCACCTTGATATCGTGTAATGCGTATGTGGCCAATCCAAGTTGAAGTGGGACTCGTCCGAAAACACGACATGGTGCCAATCTGAATGGCAGTGGGTGTTTTACTGAGCATATTATGGCCTGAGGCATCTATAGTTCAGATCCAATGAAATCCTCCGCAAAGGAATGCATACACGCAGTCTTCTGCGCAGCAGACACCGTCGAGCCGAGGAATCAGATAATGTCAGACCTGTTGCAGTGTTCCACTTGTGCTAACATGCGAGAAGAAACTGAACAGTCCGTCACTACCATGCGGATGAGGTGTCTATCATCCCGTGGTGTCATCACATTTTGCAGTCCACTTCCGGATTTTCGACTCGTCCACTTCTCATCAGTCCACTGCTTCCACACTCGCATCACTGTCGTGGAATAATGTCCTGTACGAGCAGCAATTTCGCGGTATGAAAAACCTCCTTCCTAAAAGCCAATCATTCGGCCCCGTTGAATCTCCATATCTTGCTTATAAGGCGCCCTCGGACGTTGACGAGGCATACTGACTCCAGTAGGCATGGGTACAGGTCACTGACGATGAAAAACTGTTTTCTGGATCTACCAATACTTCTCTACTTATATGCTGTTACACTTCATATTAGAGGGTGCTGCTGAATCTAGGCATGCACAATCAATCTCAAATTTTAATTATTTCCATATCATATCTGCTTTACATTTCTTATAAGGTTCTCTTCGTTTGCATATTTCCTTCATGGTGTTGCATTTTCACAAACCTGAGCGTAACTAATCATATATCTATCAGTTTCACACATTTACTTAATATAGATGTTTACAAAATAATAAGAATAATCTGTAAACAAAAAGAAGAAAATTAATTTATAAAACTTTTCATCTTTTCAACATGTGTTAAACTATTATTTTAGGATGTGATGTCATTGTATTTCACTCCATTATTATTATGTAAATATTTACATAATTAAGTCTAAGAAGCAATTAAGGATAAAATAATGAAATAATCTTATAATTTATTGAATCAAGTTATCAAGTTTTTATTTTAAGCTTGGATAACAATGATTTAGGTTCAATATTGCTAACATCATTCGTTATTTTCAAAAATATTATTAGAAAATATTATTACTCACAAATGTTTGTAAAATATCAAAAACACGATTTTTTTTTCTTCATAGTTAACCTTTTTCTTCGTTTTTGATGCTGAAGAACAACTATTAAGAATAACAGATAAGGCGATTCAAATTAAAATATCCCTTTGCAATGCACTCTGGAGAGAGAACCAGTAGGCAAAACAACGTCAAACTAAAGACTGTATACATTCCAGATCACAGGGAAAAGATTTCTGGAATAAAAAAAAAATAGTTCAAAAAGTATCCGGCAAGGAAAAAATGTGCCACTCCGAGCGGCATCAGTTGTTAAAATTTACATAGCCCCTAAGTTGCATCGTAAGGCATCAAATTAGATAGAAAATGAAGTGTGAGGCTGGTTGGAGACATTATTCGACAAGTGCGATGGTTCTCACGTTGTTTCAACAGGGGGGTAATTCCACGTAAAGTCATCCAGGCCATGACACCAACTATATAGTTGAGATCTGAGATTTTGTGTGCTGCTATTATACTTAATTTCATGAGCTTTTGTCAATTTTTATTGCATGATATACATTCTGTTGTTAGTAATTGCAGAAAGTTTATGCAATGTGATACTTCAAAACGAATTGTAAAAATTGGCTGCAGTTTTTAAATGGAAACAAATAGGCTGACAATTGTTTCCCGGAATATGCTTTCTGACATGTAGTTTACGAAAACATGAAAGAATTGACCGTATAAAATATTGTTTTAATTGTGTTTTCATTGTTTTCCTCTTTTTTTTGGTAAATTAAAAAAAAAATTTGGACACCTCCCTCCCTCTGAAAATCATTGAAAAAATTAGAAAGTGATCTACAAATAGTAAAGTTTCATCACAAAAAAAATCAGTTTTGAGAAATGAATAGTACTTACAAAAAAAAATCGTGAAAGAATTGGCCATATAAAATTTTTTAGATTAATTTTTTTTTGTTAAATTAAAAAAAAACGGACACTTGCCCTCACCCTCTGAAAATCATTGAAAAAAATTAGAAAGTGATCTGCAAATTATAAAGTTTCATCACAAAAAAAAAATCAATTTTGAGAAATGAATGTTACTCACAAATTTTTCATCGCGAATTTTCAGAACACTTCCATTCAGCCATTAATATTTCCACAATATCCTTAATAGAAATACTGTTAACTATCCAATAAACATAAGTGGGCATCAAAATACACATATGCAACAAAAATTGCTGTAAAACACAAAACTATAAACTATAAAATGTACTTATACATTACATAAGATTTGAACAATAACTTTGTTACAATGGAAACTTCTTGGTCATAACTGAAAAAACTCAATGCAATGATACCTAGAATTTTGTTTGTAGTATTTGAACACTTTCTCAAAAATCAATACTGTGTCAATACTACACAAAATGCTGATACTGCAATCTGCATTCAACTTCTTTTGCAACTACGTATGTGACAGACACTTTAATGCTTCACATTTAATATATTTTTGTACGAGGACCACTTTTCTTTCCACCAATCTTAAACACTTGGCTTATAGAATAAGTATGGCCAGTTGGTGTGGTGATATCAACTTCATATACAATATAAGAGAATGAGAAGTCACAAACATCATTATCAGGCCAATAGAAGGACAGGGATGGTCCATGATGATGCATGGACCTTACTGTAACATCTTCACCATTCACTTCCTCAACAATTCCCAAATACCAAGAAGAAGCATTTGCACATGCAGCATAGTAGTTGATCTGCACAGAGCATTCTGGCATTAGTGGCAGAAGTGCAAAGAAATCATGCGTGATACTAAAATCACTATCACAGCTCAGCCTTCTTGCTCCAATCTTGGTTGATATCCATTGACTGTACTGAATCATCTCATCAGGATCATAGTCTTCTATTTCATATTTTAAGTTGTTTGAAGTAAAGAACAGGAGGGGGCATTTATCGCACAGACGGAGCATACAGGCTTGGATATTTATATCATGTTATTATTTTCATTAGATCATGGTACTTTACTTTAAAAGAAATGGAATTTAGAAGCAATTTAACATTTTGGCTGTAAGTGCAGACACATACGATAGGTGTTCTTGATGATCCTACGAGTATACACTGTTTCGGTAGAAGAGAAGCAACTTTTGAAAATCAAAATTTGTCTTCAGAATACTTATTTTTTGGAGAAAATACATTTCAGCTAAATTACTTAAAAGAAGATGCTTCTGTTCTTATGTATTTTTTCTGGTGCTCAATTTACAAGTGACATGGTAATCATAAATTAACAATTTTTTTTTTTTAAATACCGTTTTTTCTACACTTCTCGTCATTTCTACAAACTGATTTTTTTTGTGTGACATAAAGAAAGATTTGTAATAATATTGTCAAAGTTTAAAGGAATCTACGAGGGGCAATACCTTAAAAAAATTAGAATGCCCATGAATCGAGTTTATTTAAAAAAAAATTATTTACATTTTTTTTCTAAAAAAAAAATTATGACTATTCAACTAAGGAGCATGAACATAAAAATATAAACCTTCCTCTTTAATTTAAAAAAAATTCAAGGTTCTACTGCAAAAACAGTAGGAACTATTGTATTTTTAAATTGTCAAGGAGCTCGTCCATTGAGCACCTGAGTTCCTAGATCTATATAACATCTTTAGATCATTACTGAAAAAGTACTTAGCCTGCAACATTTAAATTTTGGAAATGTTCATATATCTAGGTAAACTTCAATTACAGAAAATTTCAAGGTTTTCTGTGAGGGTGGTTGTCATTTCCTAACCTTTCTGGATGATTTGATATGCAATTTTCTAATCTTTCAGAATAGAATTTTGTAATCTGACTTAACATGATATAAAACGATACTGTTTTAATAAGAGCTTTTTCAACTTTGTTTCTATTCGTTATTTGTATACATTTTTTACACAGCTTATTGGATATTTATATTTTTTATTGCAGAAATCTTTTCCCCATGATCTGGAATTTATATAGTCCAAGTCTGACATTTTTCGCCCACTGGTTTTCATTCCAGAGCTCTGCAGAGGGAGACTTTAACTTTAATCACCTTGTACTTAAATAAAAACTCTTACCTTATTTTGAAATAAATATATTTTAATACTTCCCAACACTGATGGATTCAGATCAATAACTTCTTGGCGGAGGTCATAAACTACAGAACTGTTGTAATCTGCATCTGTCAAAAACTGAAAATCAAAACACTCTTAAAAAAAGAACTAAATAAAATCAACTGAATTTAAATTTGTAGTCTGGGAGAGAAAGGGATTTGCAACCAAATAAATTGATTTAAATCATATTCAAAATATTCTTTGAAACGAATAACATTGTATTCAGTAAAATCTATATTTTATAACTCATTATTTTATAGTCATCTAATCATTATTAAAATAGAAATCCTTTCCTGACCTATTATTTTTTTGTTTCTTTAATCCATTCAAAATGTGTTAACTGTGTTACTAGTAATAGTTATCATCTTTCGCTTGTGTAGCATTGTTCATGAGAACTATTGAATTAACAGTGAAATTTCACACCAGACTTTTCATTTCAAATAAGCTTAACTCATATTTCTAGAGATTTCAATATATATTTACAAAGTTTAAGACAAAAAAAAGAAATCTGTAAAGTCAGTCAGGAAAATAAATACATTTTTGAAGGATTTGTTATTATCCTCATATAAATAAAGTAGAATAAAGCAATACGCAATCTGGAATTTGAAACTGATGTCGTGTTTATTTTTATTACCAAACAGTAGAAACAATGCATCTGTATAATTATAATTGTTAAGGTTAGGAGACAAGTGCAGTATCGTTATGCACGAAGCGGACTTGTTGGGAGTTAGCGGCGATAGGACAAGAACAGGAACAGTGAAGAGAATCAGAGCTGATGAAGAATTCATGGAGATATTAAGCTTAGTGTGATATCTGCAAGGCTCCAGATCCTATTCAAAAAATACCTACGATTAGTTATAGGGGTTTATATATTATAGAGAAATATCTAAAATGTATTTATGGTATTTATTTTCAGCGATATTTCTAAGACAACGGAATTACTTAAAATCTCATTCATTAACTTTGTGAAGGAACACTGAATTACTTTAATGATAAGGTTCATAAAATAACTTAAAGGCTCTTTTAATCAACTTGCTTCTGTTGACTAAAACTAATACTAAATAATATTGTAGCACTAATTTCACTTTTGAAATTGTTGCACTCAGTATCAATAATAGTTAATTGCATTTCACACACTCGATAAAAACTATTATAATTTTACCGCACTGAAAAATTAATTCTTATCAGAATTCCACTGTTAACGAACTTCCTAGATTTTCAATTATCATGTGGTATTCGGTTTAGTAAATAATTAGCACATTCGATGGCAAAGATCAAAAAGTTAGGTGGAAGTTTCAACATCATCAATAATGTACGAGTGCAATCCATGAGAGTTCTGTTGTATCACTCAGCAATGCCATTATTCAGAGGGGTGTAAGCTGACGAACTCATTTGTTTAATCCCTTTATCCTTCAGAAACTGGATCAAATCTGCATTCATGTACTCATTACCTTGGTCAGACATAATTCCTTTTTTGTTCTTGCCCATCTGTCTTTCCCCAAAGGTAATGAAATCTTTCATTAACCTAGGGACTTCTTCTTTTGTCTTCATTAAATATACAAAGGCTCTACGGAAATAATCATCTATGAAGATCAACTGTGCTCGATAATTATTTGGGATGTTAATGGGTCCGCAAATATCAGTATGTATTATTTCTATTGTGTCGGAGCTTCTCATGGAGTTCAGCAACCTGTGATGTATATCGGTTAACTTCCCAAGTTTGCATGAATCGCTTATTTTCTTAGGATTCACTGACACTGTATCTAATCCTCCAAGGAGATTGTTCTGTATAATAAGTAGTAATTTTCGATAGGAAAGGTGCCCTAGTCTTTCATGCCATAGCTCAGCTCGATTACAGGATGTCTACGCAAATAATTTGCACTGTTCATGATGCACTGAAACATTAGCATAATATAAGTTAGAATATAATTCTCCTTTTAATACACAGTTTCTCTTGCAATCTGAAACAATGTAGGATTTTCCTTTCATATGCTGGATAATGTTCTTATATGCAAGTTGAGTCGATGATATTAAGTTGACTCCTAAATCAGGCACATGTAAAACATTACGTAGCTTTAGGAATACAAATTTATGTTTAGTGATCATGCATTTCAATGTAACAATCCCTTTACTAATCCCCTGGATAGGTTTAATCGATGCTCCATGATTTTCTACTGGTTCTGGAAGGCTATTATAATCAGAAAAACTTTCTTCTTTTAAACAAATGTGATGCATCGTTGCACTATCTAATGGCCATGTTTTCTTACTAAGATTGGCTAACATGCAATGATGAGTATTCGTAATAGATACACCTGAGTAAGACTTTGACTGATTATTTGTGTACTTGTTACCTCTATAATCCGTCTTCTTTTCACTTTCTTTAGTAACATTTTCCTTTCTTCTGTAATGGCAGTTATGTGCACTGTCACCGGGCTTGTCGCAAACATAACACTTTCGTTTCTCCTGTTTAGGCAGGTTACTTCTGTTAGCCTTAGATTTATATGTACTAATTTCTACATTGGTTACTGGGGAATCCGTATCATTTTTTCTTCTATCAACCTCATGAAGAACTCTATCAATAATAGTTTCTAATGTAAATTGAGGGGAGTCTTGGGTTAACACTAACCCTTGAGCAGTCGAATCAAATTCAGAAGGTAAACCAGATAAATTCATCCAACAAAGTTCTTTGTCGTCAATTTACCCTCCTACTGGACTTAATTCTTTAAGGAATAGTTTAATATTCATTAATTCTTCTTCTAGGTTCCTATTGTCCTTGAAATTCGTTGTTTCATTATGTTTATACTTCAGGCTGGAAATCTTTAAATAATCAAGTCTGTTGTATTTACTATCAAGTTCTTTTAACAATGCACTTGGTTCTAATTCTTCTTTTATTAACAGCTTGTACGTGTCCTCTAAATATCCAATTATGGTTCCAAAGGCTTTTTCGGACTTTTCTCTTTTCGAGTTTATCATCTAAATTATCTATTTCACCTATAGAGATATTGGCCGCCCTCCAGAGACCATCTCTCATTAAAATATTCTTCATTCCTATCCACCAGGAGGAGTAATTCCGTCCATTAAACTTCATTCCTATGGAGTTCTCTGACTGCATTTCAACTATACTTCTCAAAGAATATGAAGGAACTTCTCAAGATAAATATTTTTTATACTGTGCTACATTGTACGTGTCTTTCTTATCTGGTGTAATGGTGCGTACTAATTTCTTGGGGTGCAGTGGAAGCATGCTGGGCTCATATCCTTTTTGTACCTTAGTTGTATAAATGTAGGTAATCTTTTTTTCAAAGAATCATCAAGACAAACTAGTAAAAATAAATCTTGAAAGATTTATTGTAATGAATTATTATTACGATTGACACAATGTACATGTAGTATATAGCTTCATATAACAAGGAAGCTAACATCAGAAAGTTCAATTAATGATTTGATAAAACAGTCCTTCTCTTCTTCCTTCTGCACATAGCTAGACCCTCCGCAATAGCTTCAATTACATTGGTAGAATTTTCCAATCCACTCTTCTCAATATCTACTTGATATTTAAATCTGAAGCACTTAAAATCTCATTCACTAACTTTGTGAAGGAACACTGAATTACTTTAATTAACTTGCTTCAGTTGACTAAAATTAACACTAAATAATATCGTAGCACTAATTTCACTTTTGAAATTGTCACACTCACTATTAATAATAGTTAAATTGCGTTTCATGCACTTGATAAATACTATAATAATTTCACTGCACTGAAAAATTAATTCTTATCAGAATTCCATTGTTAACGAACTTCCTAGATTTGCAATTAACTTCACTATTATAATTTCTCTCCTCTATAAGAATTAATTTCTGTTGAAATCACAAAATCTTCTCTAATCACAATTCCTTCACCGTAGTACAATTTACTACCGTCGGACGAACGCTTTTGTTTTTAAAATTGAGTTATAATATATACTCACAGTTCGTTGAATCTATATGGCTTTTCACCTTGTGTGAATTTCTCGCTAGTTGATATGAATACCGGGAATAATTCCAATCTTGTCTGGGAATTATTTACGGCACTGGAATCCTTCCTTTGACACTCGTTCTGTTGCATTCACTCGAACAGTTGACTCGACAGGTCATTTGACTCTTCTTTGGTCTCGGCTGTCTCGCACTATCCCACAATGCGTCTGGCTTCATGGTGACGAATTGTCTTCCCGTCATCTGCTCTTCAGCCTCAGTTGAATAAGTCAGAATCTTCCTTGCTGCTTGCAGCTTTTTGCACTTCATCTTCCGTTAGTTCGAGTCTCGTTCGGTTCCTGAGTTATAGTGCTTGTTCTTGTCCCAGTCCTTACTCTATAGTTCTCTAGTTATTGGTTTTCACGTTATTAGTTTTCTAGACCCATATCGACGTTGTGCAGCTCTTTTTATCTCCATTCGTTCATTACATGGTGCACTTAATTTACGTAAGCAAATTATATTTTAAATTTGCTTCTTTAATAAATAATACATTTTAAATTTCTTTTCAAGCCAAAATAAAATATATTTATTAAATTATTTATAATAATTTATATTCTTTCTACAAAACCTCCCCTGCTTGAAAGATATTTTAACTTCCCCAATACTTTCTTAATATTTCATATTCATCATACTTATCAAATTTCTTAGGCTTTGGTTATTAAGGGGTTTAGTCAAACCATCAGCAACATTTTTATTTGACGGAATAAATCTAATGACCACTTCTTTGTTATCAACTGCATCCTTTATGGTATGAAATTTTAAATCGATTTGCCTACTTCTGCTTCTATTTATTCTCTCTGTGGTTACTTTTATCGCTGCTTGATTATTGCAGTTCATAATATATTCGTTTTCTTGGATTTCAATTAAGATGTTACAAATAGATTTAAATTCTGTAATGCTTAAAGCTGTAGCCACATACTTGGGTTCTTGTGTTGAGGTAGCGATGATCTTCTGTTTCCTCGAAAGCCAATGAACTGGTCCGTTTCTCTTTTCACTTTCTTTATTAACATTTTTCTTTTTTCTGTAATGACAGTTGTATGCAATGTGACCGGGCTTGTTGCAAACATAACACTTCCGTTTCTCCTGTTTAGGTAGGTTACTTCTGTTAGCCTTAGGCTTATATATACTAATTTCAAAATTAAATATATATTTTAAATTATTTATAATAATTTATATACTACAAACAAATTTAATTAATCAACTAATTTATCTGATGAAATCCTCATCAACTGAAGTCGAATCAGTGGACTGTACACTTAAAGTCTATAGATAAAACATTTAATTGTTACTGATTATAAAGACTGTGACATAATAAATCTCTGTTTTATATATCAATCTGTTGTTTTCATTAACCTGATTTTTTATTTAATGAACTACAGGATTATCTTGGATTGAGAACCTGTTTTTTTATTTATTTGAACTGAGATATATAAAGTTGAGAATGACCTAAAAAAAATTAATTAATCCTTGCGTACCTCCCCCCTCCATATTCATTCGACTAAAGTTGAAGCAATATAGGGAATTGGTGATAGTTGGTTAGTATATTACTATTGACATCTGTAGGGTGCATCTACCTCAAGGTTAATACAATAAGGTTGTCTTAACAGTGAACATGTGACGTCACTTTGGCATACGGATGAATTCACTGGTTTGATAGGGAACTACTAATTCCAACTGGAATTAAAATTTTCGACTTTAAAATAACTGTTTTATATTTTTTTCTCGACTGAAATATTGTTATTTATGCAATTTAATAAAAATTATTTAAGAAACAATGACAAAAAATTATAATAAGTGAATTTTAACATGGCAACTGAACAAAAAATCAATTAGAAAAATTATTAAACAAAAGTTAGTATAAAATAGTGAATAAAAATTTGGGAAAAGGATGTAGCAGAAATGTTGGGAACAAGGACTTTTAGTTTTGATCTCACAATTATAAAATTTTGAAACATTGCTTAAATTTTGCTTCAAAATTCTGTAATTGTGACATCAAAAATAAAAATCCATATTATCACAAATACCATAATACCAAAATTTAAGAAATACAGTAAATAACATAATAAATAATAATCTTAATATACGAGAAATAAACTATGCAATATTTTTTGAATATAAAGATTCCTAATATCAAAATGTATGATCATAATTGTGTAAAAACTGAAAACTATAGATATCTAAATTGTGGGCTTGATCAAATTATTATAATATTTATTATTAAATCTAAATAATTAATTTTATTTAACAATTTTACATGGAATGATCACTCTATCCATTTATTAAAAAAATTAAATGCATATTTACATATGTTTCAGCAAATAAATATTTTTTTAACTAAACATAAAGTAATAATGTATAAATCACTAGTTGATTCTGTAAAAAAAATTGGAATTCAAAGCTGGATTTATTTAAATAATCAAGATAAGAAAAAAAAACTATAAAATATTAAGTTGTATTTTTACTGGTTTCAATTAAATGTCTAAAGAACAGGGAATTAATATAAAGAAAAAATATAAAATTTTATTACCAAAACAAAGATTTTTATTTATATTGATAAATAAGTACTTTTTTAATTTAAAATGTAAGATGCAAAATTTGGAGATTAATTTGACATATTTTGTCTAAAATAATTATATATAACATTCCCAAAATAACTTTAGTCTAATACATAAAAACAGAATATTGTACAAAATCTTTAGTCAATCAACCGAAGAGATCCGAAAAAAAAGAAGAAATCAGAATATTGAAAATAAAAATATTATCAAAGTTAATCAATGGAAAAATAAAATTCTAAAATAATTATATAGAACATCTCCAAAATAACTTTTAACTATGTTAATAGAATTAATTTGATAAATATGTATTTATAAATATGATATAATTTATATACTTTCTTAAACTTATATTCTTCTTTAATATGAATATTACAAAATTATATATAATATATATTGTAATTTAACCTGTAATATTGTTATGCAGTAACCTATACGAATTATTATTCAGCACCTACAAAGCAATTTGTTTCATAACCTAGTAGGACTGAGTTGTAATTAGATTATTTAATAAAAAAAATATTGAATATGAACATTTATTTTAATAATGAAATGAACACAACCCATTAAAACTATTACGATATACAGGGTTAGTCAAAATGAATAGGACAATAACAAAACTATTTTTAGACGAAAGTATGTTTATTGTAACCAAACTACAGCTACATATGGACAGATAAACTATCAAAGTTGTATTTCGCAACATACATGTACGTTAATGCCGCTAGGAGACGCTGTTTTCAAAATGGCACAATCAGGCAAGGAGAAGGCGTTTTGTGTGATGAATGTCGCCTGGACGTCTGCCGTGTCACAAGGGGCGCCCATATCGAACATCTGTGAAGGTGAGAAAAAACTTTGATAGTTTACCTGTCCATATGTAGCTGTAGTTTGGTTACAATAAACATACATTCGTCTAAAAATAGTTTTCTTATTGTCCTATTCATTTTGACTAACCCTGTATTTACAAAAACTTTTATAACTAAACTTAATGTAAACTTTTCAGAAAATGCTTTAAAACTATTGATTGTAATATTTTTTTTGAAACAATCAATTTAAATTTCTTTTTTTTTTGGATAACTTTATTCAAAACGAAATAAATAACTTCGGAAAAAATATAGACAGACAGAATAATGCTTTTATAAAATAAGATTATTATTTTATAATAATGGGCTGATTATAAGGGTTGGGCTAAGGAGGCAGGGTTGGGCTGATGAGTCCGTAGAAGGACGAAACGGTCGTACCCAACTCCTCTCCTAATAATTGAATCGGAAAGGCGATTTCCAATTTAATTTAAGTGCTGCTCTTTTGTTTCTTGTCGTTTGTTTCTCAAGATTATTTTCGGTTTCAATTCTTTTTAAATTATTTTATTCATTAATCTGGTATGGTTTCGCGTTAGATTTGATATTTTAATTTTAATTTGTTAAATTTTGTTACTTTATTCTCAAAATTTTATTATTTTTATTTTATTTTGTGTTCTTAAGTGAATGTTTATTCAGTGGTAGAAACACACAATCGAAAGTCGAGTTCTGCCAGGTTCTGCCAGAATGACGTAGTAGTCAGAAAGAAAATATCGCGTTACTTACTGCGCAGCGGTTTTGGACCTACCTTGCGTCTATCTGGTTGTTGTTCTATATTTCAGGCGGAACTTCGGACGATCCTTTATGCTCTTTCAACGAGTCTTGATTTTTGGAATAATGCTTTTTATAATATTGCCATTCCCAAGCTGCTTTGAAGGCGGTGCGAAATTACTCCTATCTTAATAGTATGGCAAGTGATGCAAATAATAATGTTAAGTTACATTTTTTGGGGTCAAGGAACATGTG
>JAFIDM010036526.1:48125-63815 GCA_023159025.1 Thereuonema tuberculata | reverse complement strand
AATAGTATGGCAAGTGACGCAAATAATAATGTTAAGTTACATTTTTTTGGGTCAAGACACATGTGGGAATTAAGAGCAATGAAGACGCCGACAGGGAGGCCAAGTGAGCCGCTTCTTTGGAGAATGTTGCGTGTACTTGTCCTCTGCCTTTAAGTTTTTCTCGATTTATTAAAATTAAACATTAGATAGCTATGAGGCAAAATCATTGGGAAAACACAGGAAAAGGATGTCCACTCTAACAAGGTTAGTGAATGCTCTCTCTTAAGCAATCTCTCACTAGTCATGGCTATTTTAAAAGTTATCTCTTTAGATTTCGATTGAGGAATGATAGTCCAGTGATTTTCTACATCAGACCGTGCGTAAGATCGGGTAGTTCTGAAATTTTGCTGAGTTGTTTATGATGTTATCCCAATGTTAAATGAAAGCTTTCGACCTCGAGCGCTGAACGCAACCTTGGCAAAAATCCAAAAGACCGCGAAATTTTCGACCCTTCTTCAGGATTTGGCGATTTTAATCCTGAAGGAGTATTGTTCTGATAATAATGACTTAGTACGTTTTTAAAGGAGACGAAATTTCCTACAGTTTGAGATCAGAACCAGGTATCAGAACTTAATAGTTTCCTAAATACAATGTTCATAATTGAGTGAGTTTTGCGAACTCGGCAATTGTTAGCAATAATGTGATTTTCTGTGGGATTTTCGAACTTGTAGGCTGATGTTCCTCAGAAAATGAAATATTTGATAAAATACCATAAAGTAAATGAAATAATGATCCTTAAAACCTAATGTTTGCAATTGACAGTGATAATAATAAAAAAAACAGAAGACAAGTAAGAACATTTTGCTCTCTTGGAAGGGCTTGGTTGTGAATCGGTGGTTTCTGCCCTGGGAACAACTCCCCTGGCAGTTGAAACATCGATGTCTTCTCAAAATGCAGTCTCCAGCATTTCGAAATCTGTGAAATTGTCGCTTTCTGGGGAGTGCAAAACAACCTCAAGTCATCAGTTTGGGGCTGAGGCCTTGTGAGGTGGATATCCACCCGCAGTCGAAAGGGTTCAGTTTTGCTCCCAGCCATTTCTGCACCTGTAGCAGAATTGGACATGTGTAGTTGAAGATAACATGATGAAAGAGATGTTTATAAATAACGTGCATATAAACCAAAAATATTGTTAATAATTTAATTCTACAATATTGGCTGTTTTTTGCAATTCTACAAAAAACAGCAAATATTGTAGAATTAAATTATCAACAATATTTTTGGGAAAATTATGGATAACAATTAATAAGTCATAATTGTAAATAACAATCAAATTTGTTGTATCACCATGGTTTTATTTATTTTATTGTTATGCTTTTTGTAACAACAATAAAATTAGTTAATAGTCACTTTGTATTCTTAAATCGTTTTGAGATGTTTAAGCGAATTGTAATAACAATTAAATTTGTTGATAGATAATGTTTTTAATTAATTGCTGCCAGCTTATTATTAATCTGTTTGTGAAATGTTTATATTATTGACTTGAAAAAAGGAATATGTACAGTTCCTGAAAATTTGTCTTCCTTATTAGTATTTTAATAAATTTTTAAATAATAATGTTATGTATGGAAGAGTGTGTTTTTATCTAATAACGTGTATACATTAAAGTAAGTGTATACATGTATATAAGAACGAATTGTACCTGATGGTGGGTGTGGAAGGATTGAAATCGAGCCGGGGCTCTTGTAGGATGTAATCTTGTGAGATTGAAGCTCGTTTTTGCTCAGCTCCCGCAAATAGGTTCTACTGCAGCTCATTAAGGCTCTGGATATTGGGGTTGCCACCGTACACGGCAACTATTATCCATTGTGCTGCTGCTGCTACGCCAGCAGGTGTAGTGATGGTGTCGATAATCACGGCAGCTTCACAAGAGAATTTCGAATCAAATGACAAAACAAAATTCGTTTCATCGACCTGATAAAAACGAAAATGGAAATCAATAACATTCGAGTACTGCAGGCAGAGGAAGATGCTGACTGGCTCATTATCACTACTGCTGTCACTCTTGCCTCTTTATATGATATAGTGCTAGTCGCTGGCAAGGACATCGATTTGATGCTAATGCTCACTGTTATCTCACACCAACGTAAGATATGTTTCAAGAAATGTGGAAGAAAGAAAGCTACAGATGTCATCTATTCCAGCATCACCTCATCAAACTACACATTAAAACCGGAGCATTTTCTTTTCATCCACGCCTTCAGTGGGTGTTCCTCGACATCCTGCGTCTTCGGCCAAGGGAAACTGATAATGCTCTAAATGCACTATAAACACTCGGACCTCGAAAAGGACGCTGCTAATTTTCTCGACACCATCACTACACCTGATGAGATAGCAGCAGCAGGGGAGCGGATAACAGTTGCTGTGTATGGGTGTCAACCCTGATATCCAGAGCCTTAATAAGCTGAAGCACCACCTATTTGCGAGAGCTTGGGCAAAATCGAGCTTCAATCTCGCAGGACTACCTCCTACAAGAGCCCCGGCTCGAATTCACTCCTTCCGCACCCACCATCAGGTACAAGTCGTTCTTATATACTTGTTCAAAAACTTGGATCTTACATTGGGATAAACAACTCAGCAAAATTTAAGGACTACCCGAATCTGACGACAAGGTAACTGGACTATAAGGCCAATTGCGATTATGTGATTTTAAACGAAGATTAGGATCACGACCATGTCTTATGGCGTTGTCGAGATCCTCAGCATATTATAATTAAAAGCAATTTTCAATCTTTTCTACTTCAAAGAAATATTCCTTATCCATATCCTAACACATGTCACAGGTATTCTAAATTTTTGTTCAAAATATGCGACTTTAATAATCGTACTTGATATCTTTCTTTCTTTCTTTCTTTTTTAATGAAATATCTTTATTTTTATCTTTATTTTTGTATTTTATCATGTTTTCTTTAAGTATTCGCATATTATGAAATGATAATTATTTAAAAACTACTTCTCTATTACGATGATATATATAGCTTCACATTTATGTTCTTCCATAAATTCTTTACTCCATAATAGCGACAATATTTCGAATAATCTAATCGATTATTCTTCTTCAGGATGAGAAAGGAAGAAATAAAATTATTTCTTTCCTTAAACATAAAAACAATCAATAAATATAGAAATTTCAAATTGCAAACAATAAAAGTTAAATTTGGTATATTACATCATTATAGAATAACAATACAAATTCCAGATTACAATCAATAAAGATGAAATTTGTTATATTATATCTTTATAATATACTTCACTTACAAAATAATTATTAAATAATAGTAATAATAACAATAATAATACATTATAAATGTTGTTTCTTCAATTATCAATGTTGTTTCTTCAGATTTTTCTTGTATTTATTAAAAATTCTGAGTGACATACCAAAAAGTTTTAGAGTTCTGTTCTTATTTCAACAATTATTCGAATTTATACGAGGGTTGGGGCTTAAGTCATGGCAACTATTTTTTATCTGCCAAACATGCGGCACCACTGCAATTTCAAAATATATATTTGAAAGCTTCTTGGATGTGCTTCTTATTGGCATTACTAATGTGGTCTGTGTCAATACAGAAACGTCATGGGGGCAAGTAGAAAACACATATTTAAAAATTATCGTTTCATAAGACAATGCAGTGTAGCCAAGAAGACAATGCAGTTTAGCCAGTGTTGTAGTCGATAGGGATGGGATGTCATGGATCACCTTCTGTATTCGCCAGACCTCAACTCCAAAACTCAATTTTATTTCAAAACTCAAGCTGCAGTTACGTGTGAAACGCTTGCGAACAAAGATGAAATCTGGATGGCATCTTGGTAATAGGTCTAACACTTAATGACTCACATGTAGCCAATGGTATTCTCCACTTTCCCAGACGCTGGCAACGTACGGTGGATAAAGTAATCTTGGAGATTACTTTGAGGGGTGTTAGCAAGATGTATTGATTATTCCTGTGTTCCTTTTTCTTCCTTGGCTACAGTACATTACCTTATGAAACGATGATTTCCAGATACATGTTTTTCACTTACCCCCATGAAGTTCCTACATTGACACAGACCACATTAGTGATGCCAATCAGAAGCACATCCAAGAAGCTTTCAAATGTATATTCTGAAATTGCAGTGGTGCCGCATGTTTGGCAGATAAAAAATAGTTGCCAGGACTTAAGCCCCACCCTCGTATATGATTCAATAAACAATCTATCTAAATAATCATTGCATTTATATGCACTCATTAACAAAAAAAACGACGCACCAAGAAGGAGTTGTCCGATGGAGACAGAAGTTGGTGGAGAGGAAGATTATATACAGAATAGAAAATGATTAAACTTTCAGACAAATAGAATGATTTATTTCAGAGTTACAGAATTACAAAGTAACGAGCTCAATAAGGTGTTGACCCGCCTCTACCCTGAATGCAAGCGGCCCACGACATGGCATAGAGTGATAAAGCTCCCTGATGGTCTCCTGTGGTATTTCTTGCCAAATTTGCTCCAATTGTGTGGCTAGGTCATCCACATTCCCTGGTGGATACAGTCGCCTTCCCATCATATCCCAGACATGCTCGATTGGAGAGAGATCTGGGGATCTGGCTGGCCAAGGAAGTGTTTCACAAGCTGCAAGACAGGTCATAGCAACACGTGCTCGTATGTGGTCTGGCGTTATTTTGCTGAAAAATAATGCCAGGGTACTGCAAAAGGAAGAGTAGCAAAACAGGTCTCAGAATGTCGTCGACGTACCGCTGTGCTGTAAGTGTGCTGCTAATGACTACCAAAGGGGTCCGGCTATCAAGGGAAATGGCACCCCAGACCATCACTCCTGGTTGAGGGCCTGTGTGGCGTGCAATAGTGAAAGCAGGATCGGCACGCTGCCATAGGCGTCTCCAGGCACGTCTGCAACGATCGTCAAGACACAGTTGGAAGCAGGATTCGCCACTAACCACTATACGTCCCCAGTCAGCTTCATTCCAACTGGATCGAGCCAAGCACCACTGTAATCTGGCCCGACGGTGTGCAGATGTGAGTGGCAGGTGGCGTAGCGGTCGGTACAACCACGGCCCTCTGAAATACAGGCCTTCCAACTGGTTTCGTGACGTCACGGAAGCGGGGTAACTGTTCCAACACTGAGATTTTAACTTTTTCATTCTACGTGCGTTTTACAATAAAAATTTACAATTTAACGCATTTTACTCAGGAATGTTCCCTTTATCCGACGAATTTAATAAAAAGGATAGTAGTCTAAATTAATAAAATGCCAACGGACAATCTTTAGTTTATAAAAGTTAAAAATAATTAAAATAAACTAAAATTTTTATTTTGAAATTGTGGGTTGGCATTTTTTTTAATTTTATTATTTTATTTTACTCACGTAAAAAAAAAATGATAATTAACAAATTAGATACTGACATTTTTATATAATTTTGTTTTGTAATTTTTCTTATGCTCTGACGTTTCGCAAAATTTTACGTATTTTTTTTTAAATAATAATGAATAAATTAGATGCTAACATGTTAATATAATTTTGTTCTTCAACTTTTCTTACGTTCTGACTTTTTGGAAAATTTCGTATAAATTTCTTGTTAAATGAATATAAGTAATTCTTTTCATTCTGTATTTATTTAAATTGAATTTAGAAAAGTACAAATTTTCTTCTATTAACAATTTGAATTATCAGTTCTTTAAAACAACTCGTATTTAGAAAATTTTGTAATAAAGAAAAATAACCACTTCATTTTTTTGTAAATATCAATTTATTGAATCACTTAAAATCTATTAACAAAACTTAACTCCTAATGTAACTTAATGACAATGAAACAATATCAAATGTTTAAGATAAGTGAAGTACAAAAGTAATATATAATATTACACTGCATCTAATTGTTAAATTTTGACAATTTCCTTTTTGTTTTTGTTAAAGATGAAAATACCTGATTTTTATTTTTTACATAATTGTTTAATAATATTTTACCAATTACTACAAAAATCATTTTCGCTGTTTCTTCTATTGAGCAAATATGAGCAAATCAATCCTTTGCATTATTTAACAAATGAAGGTGTTTTAGTGAAATATCAACAATAATGGCCAACTGATTTTTATTTTGAATAAAATTTGTTTCATTTTCACTAGAGATTAAACATTCAAATACTTGAAAACTTAAAAAAGTAACAACAACTGACCATAATGTTGGCTTTTTTAAACCACCTCTAATTACTTCATCAATTAATCTAATCTCTGATGAGAATTCATATTCCAAATCATCATCATGTAGCATATTAGTTTTACAATAAGAACAATTTATTCTTTTGATCACCTTATGAAAAGCATATCCAGATATATAAATTAATATTGGTGCAATGTCAACAGGTAAATGGGAATCAACATCCACGTTTATTTGGAAACTATCATGCATAAAATTATTTACATTTATTTCTTTCTCATTATTTTCCTCATCTACAAGGATATGCTGAATACTAAATTGACCCTTTTGTGATGAAGAGAGACATAAAAGGTTGCGAATTCTGATTTTTTTTTCACTTTCATATAATTGTTGAAGGGATATATGATAATTTTTTCGAGACATCTGCCTGTAGAGACTAAACCTTTCTTCCAAAGGATCAGTCTGAAGCTTTCCAAGTAGAACATAATCAGGTTTGATGTTTTTCAAAATAAAAACAGTTAATTCATATAAAGTTTGGCAAGTGCAAGAAAAAGAGTTGAAAGTTCGTGCTGTTAATCCAGTATAGAGTGTTCCTTGACACATTGAATTCCATCTTACTAACCAATTATTCATCAAATTAAATAAGTTAATTGTTCTTGATAGGTGTTAGTGATGGGAGACAAGTCATCATCCCTATATCTTTGATTCATATAGAGTGATTTACAATTAACAATTTTCTACCAACGTTGAATTATTTCAATGAATTTTACAGTTCCCTCCCATCCAATTAATTCTGAAAATTTAGGTCCAAATTCCTTAAGTCCAGCAACAGTGAATGAATCAAAAACCTTTACAGCTAATGATACCTTTTGGCGTTCAATAGTAGTTGGATATACAACTTTAAAACTTAGGCTTTTTGCAAATTTCAACACATTATCTTTCTCCAAATTATACAAAAATCTTAAATGCTGAAAATTACACTCATTTATCTGATTTGGATTATTTATATCAGGAAATTGGAATGTACAATTCTTGGAATTTAACCAATTGTTTCTAATGTTTTTAAGAATATGTACAGGATCATATATAAAAAAGATAGGTAATGATAAATCAGCTGGGTTGATAACTGCTTTGCCTCCAAGTGAATGAGGAGCAAACTCATGCAACATTGAACAATTTATATTATTGTTATCTGTTATTAAACTTAATACTTTAAAACCAATTGTATGAAGACCTTTTAAAATTTTACATACCAAACTATACAAACTTAAATCTGTAAATTTGGATACAGGAGCTATTGCTATTACATCTTTGTAATTTGACAGTATTGAAGTAACTTGAAATACATGAGCTGTTTTTGCAATACTTGAATCATTAAAACTAGTTCCAGTTATTTTGGCACCTTTAAAAGTTAATGTTGGATCTACATAAATTTCATCTATTAAAAGAGATACGTATTTTTCTCTTTCTTCTAAAAATCCACATCTTTTATTCAGATACTTATTGACAGGATTAAAAAAATCAGAATCAACATTTAATTTCTTAGCAATTTTAGACAGAGTATTTGGAAGAGTTAGTATTAACAATTTTGTTTGTCTCAAAGCTCTATAGCATGCAGGGCTAGAAAGAAAAAATTTAAAAGATAAAATAAAAAGTTCTACAGAAAAGTCTAATCTATGCTTTGATATTTCAGTTAGTTCCAATTGTTCAATTAAAAACAAAATCATTTTACTTTTATTAATTTCAGAATGTGAGGCAAATTTCTTTAGTAAAGTAACTGCTAATGTGAAATCATTCTCCTCTTTGCTAATAAGATTTTCAACATTGCAAATACTAATTAATTTGTCAATATTGTGCATTTCAGTTACAGTATTAAACATAATCAAATGTTTTTTTTAGATTTGTAATTTTTTTACTATCAATGTAAATTTCAAAACTTAAGTCAGAATTAATAACAACAGAATTAATTAATTTTGGGCATCCGTCTAATGATATTTTACATAAAATAACTTTATCAGGAATTATATAAAACAAAATATTGTTTGGCAAAGGATTCTTTGAAATATATTGATTTATGTCATTCAAACATTTAATTGAATTTCGAACTGTTTCTTCATGAAATGTTGCCAAACTTGATTCCAATGCTGAAGAAAGTTGCTCCTTCTCTCTTTCGTCCCAAGTTCGTCGTTTTTTTTGGCAATGTTTCGGTTAGATGTGGAGCAATAGGTCCAACAACTGTTGGATAGGCATCTTTCTTTAATTTTATATGATCACGTTTAACAGAAATGACATTACCTGAAGAGTCTGTAAAAGTGTCCTCTCTCACGATGAAATCTTCGTTGAAATGTTTTATGCACACTCCAGAATTTTTTGTTGGGACGAAGTTTTCTCTGTGTATTTTCACAATCCAACGCTGCAAAAGATCTTCTTCTTTTGGAAAAGAAAAAACAGGAACATAACTTCCTGTCTTTTTGTAGTTGGACTTACAACCAGGAACAGCACATGTCTTCGGCATGGGGAATGTTAGGCCTAACGGCCACTCAGTTGTTTTCCACAATAAAAAAACATTGTAATCAAATAAAATACTTTGAAATAACTGTTTAAGATATTGGAAAACTGTAAATTAATTTCAGGCACTCACTAATTCAAAAAAGTTGAACAAAACAGCAACAAAATATCCAACGTTCACTGAGACAGATTTTCCGCTCACACACAATGAAATACTACGGGGTCGCCCAAAAACCCTTCTTTCACTACGTCACAGATAAGACGAAGACGTAGTTGGGAGGCCTGTATTTCAGAGGGCCGTGGTACAAGCGTAGATGTCGCTCTCTCAGGCATCTGTGAATGGTCATGGTGGACACTCGTGTACTGATCGCACGTCTGATGGTTGATAACGATGATTGATGCCTGTGACAGTTGATCTGACAATCACTCTATCCTTCCGCTCTGCTGTGGCCCTATTTCGACCGCTACCTTCATGACGCTGAAATCTCGCATTGTCCACCCATTCCTGCCAGCATATTCTAATCGCCGCATCACTTCGACCTACATGATGAGCGATTCTCCGATTTGCCCAACCTCCCTCTTTCAATCCAATGATACGACCTCTTTCAAACTCGTATAGTTACACGTAATGAGCTCCAATCCTGCGGCGAGGCATTTTTTTCAGTCGTTGAAAGGTATCCTAGCTCGCAATGCAACTGAAAGTTTGACCATCAGATTGAGAATCGCTTCTTATATACACCTGTTGAGTGCGCAGTTCCGATGCGCTGTAGCTCTCGCTATTGGACACCAAAGTTTAATCATTTGCATGGGCGGTCCCAATGTCTTTGCATACGAAATTTCATTACAATCGGACAATTCCTTCTAGGTTTGTCGGTTTTTTTGTTAATGAGTGTAATACTTTAGCAATGGGCTGTGGATTGTGATTAAATTTTATTGCGTGATATGCCCAGTCCGATAAATTTGGCTATTTATTTTTAAATTCTCTAATTTTTCTGATAATCGTTCTTTTTGTGTTCTTGCAGAACTTTCATAATAAATTTCGTTATAATCCCTATAATGTAATTGGTAAATGATACCCATACCTAAAAGATCCTCATTATGTTTTCTTTTATTTAATTTAATTTATTTGTTGTCTTTAAAATGAATAATTTTTATGTTCTTATTAATATATAATTCTTTTGATTTCTTTGTTGATTTTAAATCCAATTGGGAAACATGAATGAAACTTATGAAACTTAATTATTTAGATTTGACTATCATTAGCAGAAATAATAATATAACGTATGAATTCTATAACAAACAGAAAAAGAGTGAACACACTATGAACTTTCATTCTAACATTAACATCAAAACAAAAAAAAGGGATCATTTGAAATAATATAAAGAGAATCGTTAACTATATTGAAAACACAAATAAATGGAATGATCTATTTGAAATTATGAAAACTAAATTTTATATGAATGAGTATCCTATTCCATGTATCGAACATATTATTAAATCTTATTTCAGAAATATGAAAAGAAAAAATCAAGAAACATTAAATGAAATTCAAAATGATTTTATAAACAACATTTATTTCCCAATTGGATTGAAAATCAACAAAGAAATCAAAGAATTATGTGTTAATAAGAATATAAAAATATTTATTTTAAAGCCAACAAATTAAGTAAATTAAATGAAAGAACACATAATGAGGATCTTTTAAGCACCGGTATCATTTACCAATTACAATGTTGGGATTATAGAGAAATTTATTATGAAAGTTCTGCAAGAACACTAGAAGAACGATTATCAGAACAGATTAGAGCATTTAAAAATAAACAACCATTTGTGGGACTATAAATCATGCAATAAAATTTAATCACAATCCAGACCCCATTGCTAAAGTAATCTATAAATGCAATGATGAATTAGATAGATTGTTTATTGAATCATGTAATATAAATTCGAATAAATGTTTTAATAAGGACAAAACTCTTTAAAAATTTCTGGTATGTAACTCAGAACTTTTAAGAAATACCTGAACAAGAAAATTCTGAAGAAACAGCATTTATAATATATTTTTATTTTTATTATTATTTAATAATTAGTTTGTAATTGAAGTGTATTATAAAGATGTAATATATCAAATTTAACCTTTATCGACTGTAATGTGGAATTTGTATTGTTATTCTATAATGATGTAATATACCAAATTTAACTTTTATTGTTTGCAATTTGAAATTTCTATATTCATTGTTTGTTTTTGTGTTTAAGGAAAGAAATAATTTTATTTCTTCCTTTTTCGAGCTGAAGAAGAATAATCGATTAGATTATTCGAAATATTGTCGTTATTATGGAGTAAAGAATTTATAGACGAACATGTTTCTGAAGTTATGTGATAAGCATTTACTAACATTTTAACGTTGCTAATTCTAGTATTGTTATTTTTTGTTGTTGATATTTATTTACGAGATTGGTTTACGCTTGGTAGTGGCCGCCAAGTGTTGTATTTATTTATTTTTATTTTTTCATGTTTAATGTGATACTGAAATATACAATTACTTTTTATTGTGAAAAGAGATTTTAGATTTACTTCGGGCTGCCATCTTTGGTGGGTCAATGGGGAGGGTGGGGGCCGAACTTTATCCGGCCTCATGGATAGCGCCTTTGGCGGTCCATGGTGCTGTTTGGGATGGGCCCCTGCCGACCGTTTATACTCTTCCGAGGGGATAGCTCGGGAATTTTTCTTTTGCATTTTATAGTTGTGTTTATTAAGGGACTCGATTTCTTATTGTTCTTTTGAATCTTATTTATTTATTTATTTTATTATATATTATTTTTATGTTGTGTGGGAGACCAAAACTCAGTCATGTAGATACTGGTCTCCATGTTTCCTCGTCATTCTTAAGTATGTTGAATATCATGAGGGTCGGAGGTAGCATTTGTTTTCCTTCCTTCCATATTAATCTTCCTCTTCATACATTTATTTCTCACTGATAGAATAAAAAATATTTTCTTCTTCTTTTGCTCAATTTTCTGAGCACCTTACTCTATTACTTCTCGGTGTTGAAGGGTATCTAGCTCATGAGAAGCAATCCACGGTGGCGCCTTTCATCAACACATTACTAATGATGGGAATATTAGTGTGATGCCGCTGCACCAAACCCACCAGTGATCGACCCTCTCCTGCAGCTTTCACTTGTAACTATTACTTAAGTTTACTAAAAGTTAGTATTTGATGTAAAGCTTGCATTCAATCAATAGGAAAAATGACTCTGACTTAAAAAAAAATCCACAGAACTTCAAAGACTACAGCAATTCCAAAATGTTAATGTGCAAAAAAATAATATTTTGTAAATTAAATAAAAAGTTAATTTTGATTTTAATGAGGAGTAGTAATAAGGTTATAACATAATAAGGATAATAAAGATATTTTGTAACAGCGGGGGGATGGACAAGCTAAAAAGTGAGATGGAGAAATGAATTCTTGTGCTTGAAATACAAAGAAAGGAGAAAATAAAGAACAAGTTAGAACTTGAAATCAACGGTGAGCAACAAAAAAATAACTAGAAAGAAAAATAATTATATATGAACTCAAAGTAAACAAACAAATAGATATATACATAAATAAATGAAATATTGACAAAGTGAAAACCAAAGACTGCACATAAATAAAACAATTCACTACTTTTAGTTTGTCAACAAGGGAATCGGAACCGCATCTTTCGTCCTTATTAGGGACTTATCAGCCCAAACCACCCTCCTTGATGTTTATTTATGTGTTATCTTTGGTTTTTAAGTCTTAATAATTTCCCTGTAAATTTAGCTAAATTGATTATATTGTCTTTATTTAGGTTTAATTTTTCTTTATAATTAAATACCTTTTGTATCCTAACGATTGTTAGGCCATAGTTTCTTATGTCACTTATTTTCAATTGTTGTTTATTTTGTTTGGAAGTGGAGTTGATTTCCATTTCTTTTCACTGCTTTCTGGATTTATCGTCAAGAAGGGTGGATCGGGTCTGATGAGTCACTAATAAGGACGAAACCGCAATTTGTTGAGAAACTCAAAGGCGTGATTTACCTATTTATTTATGTGCAGTCTTTGGTGTTCATTCCTTAGTAATTTTCCTGCACAATAAATTTAGTTCTTGAGATAAAATATTGTTTTACACCACCCTGCATTCTCTGCAATGCAGCTAAGTGTGATTACTATGAGTTTCCCAAGCTGAAGCGATCCATAAAGGACATAGATTCAAATGTTGAACAGAGATTATTGAGGTAACAACAACAGCACTGACACAAATATCACAAATTATCTCCAAGGAAGATATTGAAATGTGTATGATTGCTTGATTAAGTGTTTAACTGCGAAGGGAAATTACTTTGAAGGACAATGGCATTTTACATTTTCTATAATATTTTTTGTTTTATGACGGTGTTTTATGACATAAACAAAAAAAAAAAATTCATATGTATGCAAACACATACACACAAATTTCTACAAATACATATACTTACTTGTACACACGCACGCATATATATTAATATTATTAAAGTAAAATTAAATAAGTTTCATAAATATCAATTAAAAAAAAATTCCGTACTACACCAATGTACTGTCTGTTATCCCCTCTTTTTGTAATGTTGAACACAATAGCAGTATTTTCGTCTATGTGCCACAGCTTTGTTCCTAAAATTAGAATATTATTATTAATATTAATAAAACGAAAATCAAGAAAATTATTTCAAACTTAAATTTACAGTTTGAATATTCAATTTAAAATTTTATTGATGGAAAACAATTTTTCGTATTTTTAATGAATTCTTATAGGCGTCAAATATATATTGTATTGTGAAAGAAATATTCCAAACATCCTTCTTCAAAACATTTGTAATATTTATACAAATAACAAATAAATAAATAATGGCATTTAAAGGTGTTTATCCAATCAGAAGCAAAATTGTAATTGAAAACATGATTTTAGAACAAGTTAATTCTTTCTCATATTTAGGATGCAACATCTCTTATGAAGGAGAGATCGATATAAACAAAAAAATTACAAAATTTTTACAAATATTAGGATTGCTGAACTCCATTTTAAAACCCAATTGAGTCCAAAAACATTCCAGAATAAAATTATATAAAACTCTAGCTTTACCAACTCTCCTCTATAGTAGTGAAATTTGGGTTCTCAAAAAAAAAAGATATCAGTAGATTAAAAGCGGCCGAAATGAGATTCTTAAGACGAACAGCAGGATATACTTTATTGGATCACAAAAGGAATGAGGAGATACTACAAGAACTAAATCTACAATCAATAGAGGAGAAGATTACAGAAGAATACAGAAATAGATGGTTACAACATGTCTCCAGAATGACACCAAATAGAATACCCTATGAAATACTTCACTACAAACCTCAGGGAAAAAGACGACCTGGATGCCCACAAAAACGTCTTCTGGACCCTGTGTAGCTGGAACCGAAACGGGTCAACACTGGCCTAATTTCGTGTTTGGAATATGATGATGATGATGTTATAGGAAAACTTCAAAACTTCATTGATCAGATAAAACACCACAACTAGATAACTCTTAACCAACATTTTAATCTTAATAGCTCGTCTCTTCTAAGCGAAGAGACTTCTTCAGATGAATAATAATAGGAATATAACATATCCTCTATCTTCGGAATTCATTTACAAAATGAATTATAAAAACAATCTTTTAGTACATGATATATGTAGTGTAAAACTGTGATATTATCAAATTATATCAAGCATAAGTACTGCTACTTACCTAGTTTTCCCACACATATTCATTCTACACTGTTAAAGTTCAAAACAGTGTTAGGATCCAAAACTTTTACAACAAGTGTGTGATGACTAACATCCAACAAACTAAGTATCATCTACGATGATTTGGCATGTTATTGTTAACTAAAGTCGATGATGTATTTTGTTACAATAATGAAGTGGTTGCTATGGATTCAATAAGTTCGTCAGCTACACTTGTGATGGAAGGCTTCTCAGGACGGAGTTTCCTTCTTTTGTGTGTTATTCACTGGTGTACGTTGAGAATTTATTTCATTAATCAGTGCTTTAGTAATGTGTGCCAACATTAACATTCCAATTAAGTGAGCTACTTTAGTGCTGCAAGTTTGTGTAAAAGGATTATCCCAAACACAAATAATCTATGTTTCCAAGGCAACAAAACATCGTTAGTCCTAGGAATAATCAATATAGTGTGAAATGATCTTCAAGTATGCAGAATTAATCCCTTGCAGTATGCTAATGCAGAAAGTTCAACTAGTTCCTGAAACCTGGTTCTGGGAGTATGAACTTTATTTTTGTATTTGAGGGATTGCAGCGAAGACAATTTATTCTCTGATCGTAACGGTAAATTCGAATCTTCGAGAAATAGATTTATCTCAGAGTTTACGAACTTCACAGCTGTTTAACTGGGCTTATAGCTACAGATTAATGCAAATAGAAGTGCATTTAATTTGAGGCCATATTGAAGTAACAAACATTGAACTGAATTTAAGACTTTTATTTTCGTTTTCAATACTAAAGTCAAAGTATGACTGCAGTTGTCTTGCAATACCATTATTAAAGAATTATGTGTTGAATGTAAAGAAATACATTCCTATCAAGAATTAAATCTTTCTTGTTCGATTTACTGGATTAACTGATTACTTTTCTTATAAGTTAATTTCTTAATAATCTTGTTTTAATTGTATTAATTAGAGATTAGATCGCCTCTTTTGAGGATTGTAATTATATGTTTTTACATTCCCCCTTCAAGTAAACATTCTTGACGAAGCGTTACAAGTTATTAACCACAATATACAATACTTTTTTCTGTTTTCTGATTCGTGAAATACACTCATGGACAAAAAAATTAGCGCACCAAGAAGGAGTCGTCAAAATGAAACGAAAATTTACATACGTAATGACTACTTTGATATAAGTAAATGATAAGAAAATCAAAGAAAAAGGATAATTTATTT
>JAFIDM010036526.1:12842-28125 GCA_023159025.1 Thereuonema tuberculata | reverse complement strand
GCAATCACGCTGCATTTCTAATCATTTGCATATCTCCCCGACATGTACCTTCATTGCAAGTTTCGTTACGATCCCGCAATTATTTCTTTGTGCGCTAATTTTTTTGTCCATGAGTGTAGTTACAGAAGATTTCGACCATTGAGAAGTTAAAATTCAACGGAAAGTTACCGAAGGAAGCCAATGGAAAATTCCCGGATGAGACAAGCCCGAACTCTGCCGAAATGCACGTGCTTCATAAGAAGAACGGAATAGTTATTCGGAAAGGAAATGAATTCACCGAAATTAAAGTAAGAAGAAGAGACTGTTAGAAAGATTTTAGAAATAAGAATTAGCAGATTTAATTCTGTTTCAACTAAAGTGAAGATTAACGTAATCCTATAAGTGATAGCAGATGATAAGATTATTATGTCAAACAGTGCACACATTGAATGCTGGGAGGAGAAGACATCCCGCCACATTCAAAGCCTTATGACTAGACGATCACGGGATTCAAGTAGACATCATGGAACACCCGATATAACGAAGTGAACGGGAAGAATCGTTCTCAAGATACCGAAGTTTCACAAATGTGATTAAAGCCATTCTACTGGATTATCAACAAGGTTGGAAAGCAATAAGACGAATCTCTGTAAGTACTGTTTCAATTCTATTATTTTGAGGGAAAAGGATGCCTCAAAATATTGTGCCACGGAATTGATAAAAACTGGAATGAATGAATGTGGGAATTTGTGTGTGCTTTGAGAAATTAAAATTAATACAGTGAATCAAATTATTGAAGTAAATATAAGTGAAATTAGAATTATCAAAAGTAGGAAATTTAAGAGATTTATTTGTGATATTAGTGAATGTGGAAAACTTGTGAAATTAAGTGCAACGTGAAATTTAATTGCACAATATTAATTCAACAATTAGTGAATTAGGGATCAACTTAGATTTAGTGAAGTGAACATTTATTTCATCCAGTTTGATTATTTAGAAGAAATATTAAATTATTATTTTGGAGAAATTTATCAAGCAGATAAATTTTAAGAAAGTGGAATTCATCAAATTAAATATTGTGAATGAAATTTCATTCCTGCACAGGGCAGAAGACTAAAGAAAGACTAGAACTTTATTATTCAATAATTGAGACATTGTTTCATAAAGAAACAAACAATTATTGTACTCGTCACTATTGTAATAAATTATTATAGTAATTTTTAATTCAATATCTTGTGTTGTTTTGTTGTGCAATAACAAAAAAAATTATCAGCGTGCATTACATACGCTCTTTCAACCTGTTTTCATTAAGTGAATAAATCACAATCTCCTCTGTATTGACTACGAAATAACTGACCATGTTTACGTAGTCATTGTTATTTGAAATAATAGGAATGTTCCCTTTGTCGGAAGTAGCAATTACGATGTCTTTGATTAGTTTCAATTTTAGTAGTTCAAACATTTCGAGTGGAAATATTGTAGAGGTTTTGGTTTTTTTGTAAAAAAACTCTATTACATTGCCTATCTGTGTTCGCAATATATTAGCCTGATCCCCTTTTATTTGCCTTGAGATAGCCGTTTCCAATTTTGCGAGTGAATGGTGGCACTTAGATTTGATGGGAATATTGAACTTGAGGCCTTTGCCTATTGCGTGTAGAGCTACTGGCGAGATGAATTTTTCGGATAAATTACTTACTGCATTAATGTGAAATTCAGATGTGGACCAACGCCTAAATCTTAAGGTTTAATTTTTTCGATGGGTTTGGGCAATACTATTATAGCAGTTGTGATATGCAACTGCTGCAAATCCCAAAATGTGTATATGGTCCGTCGGGGATATAAATTGGCTTAATACCATACATTAGAAAGTATACATATTTGGTGGGTTAGAGATTTCAAGCCTCGATATAAACAATTCAAATTGTAATTAATAATCTTCCTTTTCAGCTTGGTTAACAATGAACGAATATTAATGATATCTTCACGCACCTTTATGGTTAGTATCGTTGGTTGCAAGTCCATTTTTCTATATAGGGTGTTGAAATTCACAACTGTTCTAGCGGCAGCCAATTTCTGTTGCAGTTGATGAATAAATTGACTTTGGCTCGGTGATGCTGACATAAATGGATAAACGCCATTATTCCTAGGATTGCGGCTGCAGTGAAGATTTGAAATAATATTTTACGAGTACTGTGGTTCATTGAGATCATTAGTTAAGCCATTCACCTGATTAATTATACTAAAAAAACTTTATACAAAAATTAATATACAAAATTCGACTAGTTTCACTATCGAGGAACATGAGCGGACTACCTATATACAAACCCTATTTTTTTAAATATATTTTTTAGTATTTTAATTTTTACTTTATTATCCTTATTTTACCGTTACGATTTTATTTATTTTCTTGAATTTTTATTTTTGAATTTTATTTAATATTTATTATTTTTATTATTCCATTTTTATCTTATTCATCCTTATTATTTTATTTTCCTTTCACTTTTATTTTACTCTATTCTCATGTTTTAATTGAAATGATGCTAATTTCTATGTATACAGCTTCATGGGACTTTTCTTGATTAACCAACCCGCTTCATGAATTCAGCCTCAATTCAGTCAACTATGTTACCGTTCCAGTATAGTTTCTGTTCTCACCACCAGAGCTGTCCAAACACCAGACCCAGCATGCAAGAGAGTTCCTAATATTACCACTTCCTGTTTTAAGTTCGTGTATCAGTACTCCGACTCACGCTGTAATTTATATTTGATAACACTGTCTGTCAATAGTGAAACTAGTTGTAATTTTGTATATTAATTTTTGTATAAAGTTTTTTAGTATAATTAATCAGGCTTAACTAATGATTTTAGTGAACAACAGTAAACGTAAAATGTTATTTCAAGTTCGTATAGTTTGTTCAACATATCTAAAAGTAGCCCATAATTTTCAAAAAAAAAAAAATCTCAAGAAGAAAGTATGCTACAGGCTCAATAGCTCTCCTATCTCAAGTTAATTTGGTGACATTCTCTAGTCGACCTCTAAGAATAGTCTAGAACGAGAATTATGCTTGCTGGAATAGCAAGCACAATCTGCCAGCCACAATCGCAAAGCAAATCGGCCTCCTAAAGAACTAAGCGACTCGATGATCAACCCATGCTCATGATTGGAACGAACACTACGAACATTATGAATATTTATGATAACATTTCTCCAAAACTTCTAAATACCGACGTTGAACATTCTTTTTTTTTAATTTATAATTTTTTACTCAGAAAGATTTTAATACAGATGTCATCACTCTACGATCAATTTGGGCTAAGCAGTAAATAAACAGAAAAGCAAAGTTAGTAAGACATTTATTTTTAATCATTTCATGGAGATTTCTTTCACTTGATATAAGCAACTCGACATGTATCTTTGCAAAGCACGGGTGGAAAGTAAGTTTTTAATAAAAATAAATTTTTCTTACCAAAAGTATTTATAATTTGTATAGTTATTCACACTACGAAGGTAAAAACAAAAAATATAATAATAAAATACAATACGTTAAAAGTCCATGGACGGTTTCAAGGTTACATGAATCCCATCATCAGTAATATGGTTAATTTGGGGACGGGGCTGTCATTTTACAGGCGATTTTTAATTACTCAACAATTTCTAGCCAATTAAACTGCAGAGTCTTATTGCGTCGGAGGTGACGTTGTCTGTGATGCGGCAAGTAGGCTTGCTGATTGTAGAAGTGGTCCCCATGCTCCACATAGCTTAAATACTAAGTTGCATTACTATCCGTGCAATAATGCGGTCCCCAGACCGCGCAGAAATGGGCAACTTTAATTATAACCACCCTTTACATTAGAAAGCATACGTATTAGGTGGGTCAGGGATTTAAGGCTCCGGTGGAAACAATTCAAATTATAATTAATAATATTCTTTTTCAGCTTGGTTAAAAATGGTTGAATATTGGGGATATCAGTGTACCTGTATAGTGAGCATCGTTGGTTGCAAGTCCATTTTTCTACATCTGGTGCTGAAATTCACAACTGTTCTCGCGGCGGTCAATTTTCTGTTGCAGTTGATAAATAAATTGACTTTGGTTCGGTGATGCTGACACAAGTGGATAAACACCATTATTCCTAGGATTGCGACTGCAATGAACACTTGAAATAATATTTTAGGTGTACTGTGGTTCATTGAGAGCATTGGTTAAGCTGAGTGTACTAAAAAAGCTTTATACAAAAATTAATATACAAAATTCGACTAGTTTCACTATCGAGAGACAGTATTATCAAGTAAAAATTACAGCATGAGTGAAGTACCTATACACAAACCCTAAAGTTTTTTTTTAGTATATTTTTTAGTATTTTAATTTTTACTTTGTTATTTTTATTCTACCGTTACGTTTTTATCTTGCCTTTTTATTTTTTATTTTAATATTTATTATTTTTATAATTCCATTTTTATCTTATTCATCCTTATTATTTTATTTTCATTTCACTTTTATTTTACTCTATTCTCATTTTTAATCGAAATTATGTTAGTTTTTATGGATACAACTTCATGGGACTTTCCTTGATTATCCAGTCCGCTTCGTGAACACAGCCTCGATTCAGTCAACTATGTTGCCATTCCAGTGTAGTTCCTGTTCTCACAACCAGAGCTGTCTAAACACCATTACCAGCATGCAACAGAGTTCCTAAGACTATCACTTCCTGTTTAAGTTCGAGTATCAGTACTCCGACTCACGCTGTAATTTTTACTTGATAATACTATCTCTCGACAGTGAAACTAATCGTAATTTTATATATTACGTTTGTTTGTAGAGAATATATATCTTTATTTATTACCATAGCAATAGGAATTATTACAGTAAATTATTGTTGTTGAAATTAGTGCAATAGAAGTGCATGATTTAAAACAGGAACAATACTGAATTAATATGAGTGGCAGATATGATATTACAATAAAACCTGTGATACTGCAAATGAGATATAATCAAAACAACCCGATCGTAACACATAGAAAAGGAAATGAAGAATGCTATTGGCAAGAGGTTTGATTGTTGAGCTCTCACTGTTGGATGCTAATGGGGGAATTCGGAAGATTGGATGCAAGAAGAAAGGACGCTGCTGAAGGAGAAGCAATATGAATAAAATCCGATCTGCAGGTTATGTCTATGAGTAAATTTAATACACTTAGTGATCAGTAGTTGCTTCAATAAACTGATGTGGATTTATATTAATTTCTGTATTGTTTGTGAGTTCTTATAGAAATATTGTGTGGAGGAATTATTCCTAATGAAAGTTGAAGTCCATCGAACGAACGGTAGCCACCATCTTGCATCAGATGTGGACTTACCAAAGTGGAAACTGCTTGGACGTTTTTTCTTATTTACCGGTGGAAGGATGTGGCTTATCATATTGATACTTAATAAGTCAAGACTTTCAAGTAAGTCAATTTATGCTTAATTTGCTAGAGAACTTTAAAGCATCATCTCATCGTAGATACTTTTGGGTGATAGCAGAGTTTTATTTAATGGACTTAATCTCAAGAATAAGTGTAAAGTTTGCAGTTAAAGATAGGTGACGATTATATTAATCACGCAAGGTGAAAATTTAAAGCCATTCATTGATTAAGAGTATTGTAAATAATTAGTGATTTCGAAAAGGTTAGTGAATCAAAGTGCTAAGAATAATTTTTGGAACAGTATTCAGCAGATAAAACTATTAGTATAAACTTTTAAGATTGTTTTGTTCTACAAGGAACTTTGTGGACGATAAATATAATTCAAGTCTTAAGATATGAACTTATGAAGAGTTACTTATATGTTTTTGTGGAGTACCGTATATGCTCCAATATACGCCGAGGCTGGTATTGTCTCCAGTCTCTAATAAGCGCCGGGCTGCAGAGGGAACACGGCCAAATAGTAGCCGGTCTCTAACAACAACTGGGTCTTGGATATTTGCCTACCGGTACTAGTGTAAGCGTCCGTATCTTTATAGTCGTGCGTTATACCTTACGGGACATTGACTTACAAAATGCCGGTCATTTGACATTCACGCGGTGGAATACGCGAATGAAACTTTCGGTGAGGCGGCCGCCCGTCATTGCAGAAACGGATGACGAATAGCAGCGAAAGGTACAGAAAGACATTGCCATTTATCTTTTTCAGTCTTATGTAGCATGTGAAATTCAAATAAAGTAATAAATTGTAATATTAGTCGGTATTTATGTATAAAAATATTGCGTTCTGAAGGTTTTTGTTAATAATGGCCGGTTTCTAATAGCAGCCTGTCTCTATTAAGCGCCGGGAGCCGATAGTAGTTTTGTAAATAAACGCCTCTATTAGAGCATATACGGTACATGCCGTAAATCAGTAATTTGTATTAGAAAAAACTTTTTGACTCTTGAATATATTATTGTTTACTTGTCATCTTATACAGTTCATAACGTCTACTCAACGTTGCTGAAAGCTTATTACATTAAATTTATAATAATAATCAAGTAGCAAGTAACTAGCTATTGTAGTTATTTATTTATTTATTTTAAGATTTTTTTTTCATGATAATTTCTGTATAAAGTTTTTTAGTGCAATTAATCAGGCTTAACTAATGATCTCAATGAACCACAGTACACGTAAAATATTTTTTCAAGTCCGTATAGTTTGTTCAACATATCTAAAAGTCGACCATAATTTTCACAAAAAAAAAAAAAAAAAAAAAATAACTCACCAAGAAGAAAGTATACAACAAGGCTCAATAGCTCTCCTATCTCAGCTTAATTTGGCCACATTCTCTAGTCGACCTCTAAGAATAGTCTAGAACGAGAATTACGCTAGCTGGAATAATAAGCACAATCTGCCAGTCACAATTGCAAAGCACTTCGGCCTCCTAAAGAACTAAGCGACTCGATGATCTACACGAACACTACGAGCATTATGAATACTTATGATAACATTTCTCCAAAACTACTATACCGATTTTGATGATACTTATTTTTATAAAATTAGAATTTTTTAAACAGAAAGATTTTAATACAGATGTCATCACTCTATGATCAATTGGGGCTAAGCAGTGAATAAAGCAGCAGCAAAGTTAGAAAGACATTTTTTTTAATCATTTCATGGAGATTTTTTTACTTGATATAAGCAACTCGACATGTATCCGGGCAAAGCAGGGATGGAAAGTTAGTTTTTAATAAAAGTAAATTTTTCTTACCAAAAGTTACTCTTACACAACCTCCCAGTAAAGTGTTTTCTTCAACTATTTGAGGCGGATCAGCACACTTTATATTATTACTGAAAAGAGTACACTAAAAGAAAAATAATTAAAGAGTCGATTAATGACGAACACACAATTGGTTTAAAAAGTAAATGGAATTAAAAACTCAAAAATTCATTACTGTACAGGAAAACTTTCGAAGCCCATTTGGCTTCCTTATTAATTGTGAAATATTAGTTATTTTTTTAATTGAGTTATTTAGTTGAGTAATATAAGTTTGCACAATTACATTTAAAACAAAAATACAAACTGTAAAATTGATTAATAAATGTGAATAAATTAAAATTGTTAAAAAAATTGGAAACTACCTCACCAAGAATTTTGTTGTAAGAAACATATTAGCAGAATACTCCCCCTAAAGAATTCTCAGAAACAGATCATATTATACGGAAAATTTTATATTCTTATATTTTAAAATCTAGAGTTAATGAATTCAAAACTGTTCTTGAATTCATCTTAAATTTAGGACTGTATTTGTAAAATCCTCTTTTATTTGTTTCTGTATTTTGGCCGTGCAAAGATCAGACTATTAAGAAATTTTAGAGGTAATAATAATAATATATAATAATGGAGCCAATAATCATCTTTAATTAGTCATGTTCAGGGCTTTTTTCCTAGAAAAAAAGGATATAGGAGCTCGGTTAATTTTCCGTAGAAGCATACTCATAATGATTTCTAGAGAGCATGAATCTCACAAAGTTATTAAAGTACTGTATATAAATAATTGCTTTTAGAAATATCCCTAAAATAATTTTGTAGACTATTCTTTTTATCAAAAAATCTGCCAAACTTTTGACTTATCTCCAGTTTCCTTTCCTTTATTACGAGTTTTATTTTGGATGTCTACAGCTGAATATCGCCATTGTATCAACGATGTCTCGAATATTTAGAAGGGTGAAAAGATTTCACTGGTGGTCCTGATGAAAATCTGCTTTTAAGAGTGTAATTAATACAGCTGACCTCTCTGGTCTATTAGGTTCATTTGAGAAAAGCTCGCTCATATTCACTTGAAGATAAAGGAATGATAAATATTCTCATTTTTTTACTTAGCAAGTTTTTCAGGAACATCTTCTGGTGACTTCAAATAATTTATAAACCATCTCTCTGACAGTAAGTTAAAATCTACTGCAAAGATGAAATTCTTCTTCCCAAAAATAGATTATTCTTTTTTGCATCAGTTGGCCATTTCTTTGGATCCAACATAGGTCCACATTTTGACAATTACATTAAAAACATTTAACACATTAAAAGAACCGACTTGTTTCATCCAGACTTGTTACTTCTCAAGTAACAAATTCAAGAAACGTAGATGAGTAAATACTGTTGTTGAAATAAGTTTAAAGTACAATTATTATAATAAATACTCACATCTAAAGAATTGACTGTTATACGACAATCAAACACCAAGAGCATAAGGCGAAGCATCTTGGTTCGAAGTCTATTGTTAAGACAACAAAGGTTGGATCATACACAGAAGAGAATTCAGTGATTGTATGCATTCCGCCAGAGGCAGATGATGTTCCGATCTCATGACGATAAGACATTATGAAGGATTCTAGTTCTCTCGATATTTAATGACTAATGAAAGGATATGCCGCATTTATTCATTTGAAGAATCAGGATTTGTATACTGCATAAATGCGATGATTTATCAAAGTGTGAAATAAGATTTTTCACCTTTGAAAGGCTTACGTAACTAATTCTCCTTTACAATGTTTTTCAGGATTTTAGCCGTTGCTAAGTAACTCGGCGAGTAAGGGAATTGGGTTTAATATGGATGTTCTATTCAAGGAAGGATTCTAATGATGTTTAGAACCGGCAATTTATATCTAGACATAATGTAAGTTATTTATTTTCCATTTATAATTGCGGAACGATACTTGCGAGGATTAAAATCTGATCGTCAAAGAATTTAAAGATATTAAAGATTAATCAAAATATTAAAGTTAATAAAGATTAATCGAGGATTAAAGTATGATCGTCAAAGAATTTAAAGATGATAAAGATTAATCAAAGTATTGAAGTTAATAAAGATTAATCGAGGAATTTAAAGATAGTAAAGATAAAAGATTAGTCAAGATATTAAAGTATAAAGACTAAAGATTTATCGTGGAATTAAAGATAGTCAAGATTAAAGAATTATCAAGAAGTTAAGGATTTTTAAAATAAAGATTTAATCAAGATATTAAAGACTATTAGATGATTAAAGGATATTCAATGATAAAGATTAAAGCTTATAGAAAGTAAAGTAAAAGGTTTACCAAGGAATCAAAGTATAAGTGTATCATTTTCAAAGACTTAAAGATTAAAGTTATAGAATTAAAGTCAACGCAAGTTATTTCAAGTTAAGAATGATAAAGTTGTTTTAATGAAAAACTTAAAGTAAAGTTCAGAACTAAGAGAAAAGTGCAAATAAACTATCATTAAGGTTAAATATTAACGGAAGGACTTTAAAGTTAATATTTAAATTAAACAAAATCAAATTATCATACAAGTTTTGATAAGTAAAAGGATATAAATTACAGTGAAGAGATTTATATATAAAGGAACTATTTCGTCAAGAAATAAATTGTTATTGTTTTCAACAATAAGTCTAAGTGTTATTACTCTGCTAATAAAGTTAAGTTAAAGGGGATTTATGAAGTTCCTTCAAAACAGATTAGGTTTCTTGTTTTGAGAAGATGCTCTTGTTAATAAAGTTACACTAATAATTGCATCAAGTTACAACTGTTGGTCCATTAAGCTTGAGAATATATTCAACACACAGGTAAAGGTAATGTGTTTCGAATAAGATTATTGATAAAGCCAAAGCCAAAAATTAAAAATTTCCACCAACACACCATCAGAGGGTTATTCACTCTACTACTGCGCAGCAAAGACTAATGGATATCAACAAATACACTAACAAATTGAAAATAACCAATGAGATGGTAATAGTCAAATAATAAGTTTCGAGGAACCATCTGATAATAGAAACCACAAAAAAGGTGGAATCGGCTCAGAACCTTGAATGTCGAACGAATTTGTGAATTCCATCAATACCTGGTGTTTTCCAAGTTTGCATTCTTTTCATTACTGATTGAACATCTAGAGAAGTTATGTTAATGGTTCTGGAATGCTTCCACTTGCTTTTTCTTCTCATTGTAGCCAATAAGCATTGTTTTTGTACTCTTTCGAAGTAGACCAGATATTTGACCAAATTTAACTAAATCGGTTTCAATTGGTAACATCGATTTTCTAATGTTGTAATTCACTGTTTAAGATTATTTTCTTTTTCACGTAGTTTTTCCTCGATGTCCTTATCATTTCGCTTTATTCTCATTTCTTTAATTATTAATTATTATGTGACTTATTCCTGTCTGACCTTTTTTTATTATAGTTCTTTGTAGAGGCAAATTTATTCTTTAAGATAACTAATGTCAAAGCCTGCAATATTAATGTTATCTTCTATTCTTTTTATCCATGCAGGAACGTGGAGTTTAGTCACAGTTCTATAGTTTGCTATTTCGTATTCTTTTCTATTCTCAGGGTGTTTAATAGTATTAGTCATCGAGTAGACGGTGCAATGTACAAGACCTGTTACTTATTCCAGCGATGAAGAATTTGCGATGTCTTCCTTCAGAATTTCATCAACAGCAGTAACATATAGAGGGATCTTTATATTATACTGTAGCTTAGGAATTCGAGATCGATATTGCAGGTACCAGCCATGTTTGTAGCTAAAAGATTTCTTATGATTATTATTAGTAGTAGCAGTAGTAGTAATAATAATAATAAAAGAAGATAACACTGATAAAAAAGCTATAAATATCTGGCCTGGTGTTTACTTTTTGTAATGTAGTTTTTTTTTGCGTATTTCAAATCTGAAAACAGTTTTGCTCTAGCACGTCAGGTTTTGAAGATATTAACAAAAATTAATTTTCATGGAACATTGTTCATCAATTTTTTTTACCCCCACGTTTTTTGTAATTTTTCATGCAAAGCCACAGAATATTTTCGTCGTCTGTGGCAATAATTATATTTAAGGTACTACTTTAAAACATTTTCGATATCGCATTACTAATCTTTCATTTGTTTCTTTTTTATTGTCAGTTTAAGGCGATATTATGGCGTCCAGAGGTTGCATAAATTCATCAGATCTGTTTTGCTATGTGGGCGGCTATCTAACAGACAAATCCCATTGGAATACTTTTACACCGTTTCTGAAGAAAGCATATGAACTCTACTTCGATTCAAAAGTAGATACTGGTAAATCGTGGGCACCACAGTTCATCTGTTTAACATGTGCCTGCAACTTCCACGGTTGGATAAGAAAGGTGAAGAAAAACAACCATCTGGCATTCGGAGTTCCTATGATATGGTGTGAGTAAAGCAACCACACTACAGACTGTTTTTTCTGTTTGTCATATGTCACTGGATTTTCCTACAAAACTTGTGCAGCTTTAAAGTATCCAGACGTTCCTTCAGTTTCTAAACCAATTCCACATGATCACGTCGCTTGTCCAATACGAACAGCACCTGCAGAATGTACAGTTGATGAAGAAACTCAAGAAGAAAGTTCTCTTTCATCTTCCAGCAACGTATCACACCCTGACTACCAATCTGGAAAAGGTATTCATTTAATTGACAACACTGATCTTTGTGATCTCGTACGGGACCTGGCACTAACAAAAAGTGAAGCTGAACTGCTCGGTTCATGTTAAAAGAATTTAATTTGCTTGCACCGGTTACAACAATTTCACATTTTCGCCACAGACACAAAGAACTTAGTGTCACCCATTGCAAAGAATTTCACATTTTCTACTGTACAGAAGTTCAAGGTCTCATATCGAGCTTCGGGGTGGAATACAGCATTGAAGCATGGCGATTGTTCATCGACTCATCTAAAACAAGTTTGAAAGCAGTATTATTACACAATGGAAACAAATATGCATCAGTACCGGATGGATATTCTACCATCTGAAAGAGACTATGTAGCTACTTCTTGAAAAACTACGCTATCACGAATATAAATGGTATATGTGTGATAATTTAAAAGTTATCACAATTCTCATGGGAATGCAGACAGGTTACACTATGTACTGCTGTTTTATCTGCAAGTGGAACAGTAGAGATAGAAGAACCTGGCCAATCACAACCAGAATGCAGCCAGGAAATAAAAATGTCCTTCGTGTGGTGTTGATTGACCGTGATAAAGTTATTATGCCACCGCTTCACATGAAGTTGGGGCTCATGAAGAATTTCGTGAAGGCACTAGATAACAATTTAGATGCTTTTCGATACCTGTGCAAAAAGTTTCCAGAGTTGAGTTATGCGAAAGTGAAAGAAGGTGTGTTTATAGGTCAACAAGTAAGGAAGGTAATTGCCGACACTCACTTCCAAGACTTACTGAATGATACTGAAAAAAATGCATGGGTGGTATTCAAATCAGTTGTAGCCAATTTCCTTGGAATTTGTAAATCTGCTAACTATGTAAATGTTGGGAAGAAGTGCATCAGAGCATACAAACAGCTGGCTGTCAACATGCCCCTCAAAATTCACCACATCGACTCACATCTTGACTTCTTCCCCGGAAACCTAGGTTCAGTCAGTGACGAACATGGTGAACGTTTTCACCAGGACATCTCGGTGATGGAGTCGCGATATCAGGGTCGATGGAGTGCAGCAATGTTGGCTGACTACTGCTGGACACTTCAGTGTGACATGCCAAATGCTCAGCACAAACGCAAGTCTTCAGACAAGAAATTCAAACTAAGCACACCTTAGATTAAGGAAGTATTATCAGTGTGTATGGATTTTATGTGTGAATTATATCTGGAATTAGATATCACTATATAGTATATGTATCATGTGATTCAATCTCACTATTTGCTTAGCTAATGCCATGTTCATTATTACACGATGTAACAATAATTGTTCTAGTGAAATATAAATGGTTGAAGGAGTATATCTAAAAACGGTGGGTGATGGACACAAATGGTTTGCATATTTTGAATCAGGACGTTTCACTTGTCTTAGAACAAGTGTTGGATACCAAGATATCCGCCTCTTTTTAAAATTTGCTTTTCAGGGTGATTATTAAATTAAATTAAAAGATACTAGTGATGGCTTTACTCCTTGTATCTTTGAAACATATAATTTGGCAAACCATCAAGTTAGAATATGCTTTTTCCTATCTTTAAGTCAGTCGCTGTTGTTTCGTTTTGCCTGCACATTACTAAATTCTTCTATATTTCTTACGCATATCAGAAATCCTGTCCTTCCGAATTTCTCTGAAAAATGTTAATGAATAAATGTAATGCTTGTGCAGTGGTTCTCAAATCTTAGATTTAGAATTTTGAAATGTTTTTTAACGTTATACGTATTATATCAGTGAAATTTTTAGCATTAAGGGACATCCAAATGAGGGTAGGAACAGCCAAGTTCAATTCCAGCAAAGGTCGGCAAATTTTCCCTTTTTTTTTTCTCCTGAGAATAGTCCCAAATGTTCAGTCATTCTTATGTAAAATAGGAACTGGGATTTCTTTCCCAGAATCGAGTGTTAGATAAATGTTCAACGTTGATATCACATTTCTAGAAAATTCGCAATAATACGAATTTCGAAGAACGCTTAAAATTAACTGTAACTAGCTTTCAAAAAATATTTGGATAATAGTCTTGCACATATTCGAAAATGGCATTCCAACTGTAGCTTGTTTTCATCTTACAATTCTACACAGAGTTACGCTTTAGGAACATTCTTGTTATGCTGAAATTTTCAACATTTCATTTCAAAATACGAAATAAATTCTTAAACTCACTAATACTTTGATATGTAAATAACATAATCCTTTATTAGGGATTCTTCGAAATTAACTCGGCTCCGTTCCTTGAACCTTCGTGAGGAGATGTTTGAGAATTACATGATTTTCTTCCTTATTTTATTAATGTTCTGGATAAGACGATTTCCTGGGTCTTCTTCTCCGAGACATCCTGAACACACAGATATATCCTCCATTACGAGAATAGGAGACAGCGAAATTCTAAATAGAAAAGGCCTTTTGGGACATGCTTTTAATTGATGAGAGAATAAGGATTGGAGAAATTAAGATTGAAACTGAGATACAGCTTTTTACACTTTAAATTCAACCTTTTGGAAATGAAATTCAACCTTTTGCAAATGAAATTCAATCTTTTTACAAATCGTATTAAAATATGACTTCTATTTCGAGAAAGGTGAATTCCATTTGAAAAAGAGTGAATTTCATTTCCAAAAGGTTGAATTCCATTTACAAAAAGGTGAATTCCATTTGCAAAAGGGTGAATTTCATTAGCAATAGGGTGAATTTCATTAGCAATAGGGTGAACTTCATTTGCAAAAGGTTGAATTTCATTTGCACAAGGTTGAATTTCATTAGCAAAAGGTTCAATTTCATTAGCAAAAGGGTGAATTTCATTTGCAATAGAGTGAATTCCATTTGCACAAGGTTGAATTCCATTGGCAAGAAGGTGAATTTCATTTCCAAAAGGTTGAATTCCATTTGCAATAGGGTGAATTTCATTAGCAAAAGGTTGAATTTCATTTGCAAAAGGTTGAATTCCATTTGCACAAGACTGAATTTCATTTGCCAAAGGGTGAATTTGATTTGGAAAAGGTTGAATTTCATTTGCAATAGGATGAATTTCATTTTCAAACGGTTGAACTCCACTTGCAAAAAGGTGAATTTCATTAGCAAAAGGGTGAATTCCATTTGCACAAGGTTGAATTTCATTGCTAAAGGGTGAATTAGATTACCATAAGGTTGAATTACATTTGCCAAAGCGTGAATTCCATTTGCACAAGGTTGAATTTAATTTGCACAAGGTTGAATTTAATTTGCCAAAAGGTGAATTTCATTAGCAAAAGGGTGAATTCCATTTGAAAAGGGTGAATTCCATTTGCAAAAGGGTAAATTTCATTTGCCAAAGGGTGAATTTAAATTCCAAAAGGTTGAATTCCATTTGCACAAGGTTGAATTTCATTTGCCAAAGGGTGAATTTGATTTGCAAA
>JAFIDM010036526.1:0-12832 GCA_023159025.1 Thereuonema tuberculata | reverse complement strand
TAATGCACGTGGAACCCATCTTGAGGTAATTTTTCGCATTCTTAGACGGTTCTTCAGGATGTGAAGCACAGTCGAAGGTTCTGTATATTTGACTAACTCACGAATCGTGGAGTTCAGATCGTCTTCACTAATGCCGACACAATGTGCACATCTTCGTCACTTACTGCTGGATGACCAGACCGAGGCAATGTCTGACACATTTTCGCGTCCTTCTCTGAACCCACCTTGCTACCATTCGGTAAGGTAATGAAGATGCACAGCAACCCTCTAGCAGTCCTTGGTGCCACAGTCCTCCTGTGCGACCTCTACCACATTTAATTTTTAACTAGCTCCTCTGCTCCCACTTCGAAAACATTGCGACTGTATTTCGCGACCGCTCGTTCACAACTGCTCTGTTCTTGTCGTTATTGTGCACAGGCATGGAGGGGAAAGGGTGAGTTCATTTGCTCGAAGGGACGGTACGCATATAGTAACCTGCGGCATAAACGATATTGCCTGACTCCGACACACGGCGTCGCTATATTATTGTTGCCAGTACTGAAAAATCAACCCTCGTATAACTATGTATTGCACATTTAGTAAGCGGACCACTATGTTGCTTTGCTTTTCCTAAAACGCAAATCCTATTCTGAATGCTAATTGTTTCCATTTATTTAGGAAAACGAATTATTTATTAACAAATCAATAAATAAGTAAATAAATCAATAAATAAGCAACACATAAAGAAACTCATTGTACTCAATTCTTAGAAATGAAAATTAAAGTGCATGCTAAGAGAAATTTGGCAGAGATCACAACAAGATGGATTAATAAAACTTTGGTATAGAGACCCTTAGTGAATGTGCAATCACAATAATAATTTACATTCTTTTTAATAATAATAAAACATACTGATAAAATAAAAAAACTACCAAGTTAATTTAAAGAGTTAACACTGGAGTATTTCCAATGGAAACGTGGAACTTGAGGCAAAAGGATTGGTGAAAAAAGAAAACGAAGGAAAAGATTTTTTTCTTTAATTTAATAAGAATGGGAGGGAGAGAATGTATTCAAATAATCGGTTCTTCAAGATTGGATGTCAAATATGGTTTAGAAGTGTTTCAGTGTTCAGTGTGTTTAGTGGTTTTAAAAACCAGTGCGTCTCAAAAGTGACAGTCTGGAAAAAGTCATGAGTCGTTTGGATGATATCAGCCCATTAGGCTGTGGGTCTGGTAATGTTTCCTCTTTTCAGCCAGATATCATTTTGGTGTTGCTTGAGACAAGTACTGAAATTCTTCTTCGTCATTCCAATATAGAATCAATTATATATTGGCTGGCAATGTGTGGCATAAACTCCAGTGGACCATACTGTTGGTCGTTGGTTTGTCCGTTGTGAAGATATAGGTTGTCCCATGTAAAAGTAACCCCGCTCAAAACAAGTCTAGAATCTGATTCTAGCCTTCTTTGCTTATTTATTTCATTTCACAATCGACGTGAGAGGGTTTTTTCTGCACATGTTTTTGTTTATTGTATTTCTCCAATCACTGCGATGCACAGTGGTTAAAATTTTGCTGCATTACAAAACACGACTGAGATGGAATCATGCTGTATTCTGTGGAAGAAAGGATTGGCATTGTGCAGGCCTACATGCACATTGGTACTATTAAAGGAACACATCTACGCAGACAAAGATATTTCCTGGCAAAAAAGTTGTCTAATGTGAAGAGAAACAGAACACCATCCGTCCGTATGCCGATAGTGGTTGCTTATATTCAACAGCGGATCATAACAAGTCACAAGAAATCAATATGATCGTTAAGTCAACAAGCTAACGTGTACCGAATTTCCTGTCACCGTGTTCTGCAATCTATCAATTTGAAGCTTTACCATGTAACGTGTTCCAGGAGTTGAAGGAACCTGACAAAGGCAAACGTGTGAATTACTGCATGTGGTTTTGTAACATGCTTTCAGAAGGATTACGTATAACTGACGAGATTTTGTTCAATCTGAAGTGCCTCGTGAACTCTCAGAATCAAGGTATTGGTCCGCACAGAATCCTTTCATGATTCACCAAGAACTGTTGCAGGATCACAATATAGATGTTTAGTGTGGTGTCAGGTTCAAGGATTGTAAGCCCAATATTTTTTGATACAAAAGTCATTTCTCCAATCTATCTGGACATCTGTCAACAGTTACGTGCACAACTCAATCCTGAGGAATGGCAGTACGTGAGGATAGAGAAACATGCCGAACGTGGAGGGCGTCTCTCACTAGAATTCACGATAAATACACTGAAGAACGATCAATAAGCAAGAATAAGTGTTGTGGCCAACACGTTCTCCTGATTTATCGACATTGATATTCAGTTCTGGGACAATTTGAAGGGGAAGGCGTACTCTAGCAAGCTAACTCAAGGAAACGTATGCAGTGCCACTCAAGTATCGAAGTGTCTGAATAAGAGAGTGTGTACATGTTGTTCCGCTCACAGAGGTGTACAGATTGTCAAGGCGGTCATTTTAGCAACTTCTGTAATATTTTAGTTCACATAAAAGCGTAAAGAAATGGCAATGAAATGAAAAATCACTGAGCTTTCATTGGTAAGAGTCTGGGATGTCGTTTCGTCCTTGCTGTGGACTCGTCAGCCATTCCCATTCACCTGATGCAATGCTGAGATAGTGCAAAAGTGGTAAGGGAAACCACTCCCGCACTCCTGCAAAAGAAAACACATTTTAAAAAAAACTGACATAATTTCAAATCCTGTTCTGCAGAATCGTCAGCGCAAAAATATTTTAATATAAAAATAAAAAAGCAGAACCCAACCTGGTTGTAATATAAACAAAAGATTTAATGTGCCAGAAATTAATATAAAAGCATAAAGAACACAGAAATGAAAAATATCTGAGCTTTCATCTGAGCTAAACGGTTCTGCAGTCCAGGATTCTTAATTTTGTAAATTTTGGTTTCTTTTTTAAATGTGTATTCTTTTGGAGGAAGACAACAGCCGAGTGTGGGAGGGGTTTCCCATTTGCATTATCTGAGCATTTCATCTGGTGAGTTGGTCTGGCTGACGAGTTCACAAAAAGGACGAAACGGTCATCCTAGACTCTTACCGATGAAAGCTCGTATATTTTTGATTTTTGTGTCATTTCTTTATGCTTTTATATTAATCTCTGGCAAATAAGTTCACATACATCAGTATTTTCCATCCTCCTTTGCATGTTTCTGGCCGGGCTACTTTTACGTGTGACGCCCTGTATTAAGAAAATTGGATAGGCTTCTGTGGTAAGTTGAATTTTGTGACTCTGGAAGGATTTTTAACACTGCAAGTGAACGTCAGGAAAATATAGGATGGAGAGATAATAGGAAGGCTTGGATTTTGGTGGTTGGAAATGGCAATTTGGGAACGGTTACAGCATTTTGTGGGAGATGCATTCCATAGTTTTACATCACTGGTGTCTGCTCAATGGTCTTGTGGGACTCGGCTAGTCCCCTGAGTGTTCCCTCCCCTTAGCGTCTGTAGAGATGACAGCTTTCTATCCCTCCTCCCCTCAGCCTCAACAAGCAATCGACTAACCAACAGGACTAGTTCGGAGAACATTTCATAGTCTCCGGCATTCTGTTGTAAGAAACTTCCGTATCTCCATTCTTCTTAGAAAGAATATCTTAGTATTTAGCGTAATTATCCTTTTTACAATTTGTTTTCTGTATGGATTTGTTAAATAGTGCCACAACAGTCCCCTTACAGCTGATCCCTCTGAAAATTGTCACCGCACACCACTTATTTACATGCTATGATAAATTATAAATTGTATATTATTCTATTATAAATTGTACTTGTAGTCTACATATGTTTTACTTTATCTTCAAGATGAATTTCAGCAATATTTAGGAGCTCTCCGGAAGACATTATACATGATATTATGTATTTGTATATTTGGCTGGGCGGAGAATTAAAAACTCATTATTACCTTTAATTTTAATAATAGTATTTTTAGCGTGTGTATCTTCGAAACATATGAAGGCAAATGAGGCCACAACATATTCGAACAATGAAATAAAATTTATAAACAAAATAAAACAAATTATATGTTCACTATTACTTTCTGAGTGATCGACGCTTCTTTTACGAGTGATTGATACAAAATACAAATATTACAAACAAAAGAGAGACAAAAAGTCACGTGCGTTCGGGCTGGTCCATTTGTCGTTTTGAGATTGTGCAAATGAAGCTTGCGTCTTCGCTTGAGGGCGGTTGCAGTTGGGGAAGGAGAGAATCTGGAATGCTCAATGATAAAATGAGGGATTGCGTGGGAAGTTTGAAAAACTGTTAAAGCTATCAATCCTTTAGCCAGGTTGCGGGGGGGAGGTTGATGATCATGTGCAAAAGCTTAAGAAATAAACAATTAATATTTAATTTGGCTAATTTGTAGGTACGGTATTGACGGTAGAGGGGAAGCATTCAAAAAAAATAATTAAAAAAATAAATAGTAACAATAAAAGTTAAAGTGGAAGTAGGCTGGAAAGGGATGGAGGTTGGCTTTATATGGGGCTAGGTTGCTTATGGAAGCCGTATGGGAGGATGGTCATCACAGAAAGGTTGTCATTGTAGCAAAATTATACTTCCTTTTGAAATTATATTTCTCGTAGCAGATGACTTTTGGCTGATCGATATTCAAGGAATAGTTGAGAGTTAGAGTGTGGTCCACAGTAAGGTAATTGAATTCATTGTTTTTAATAGCATAAGAGTGTTGACCTACTCGCGCCTTTAAAGCCTGCCGAGTTTCGCTAATATATTCGCAGATTTGATCCTTACACTGAATGGATTCCTTCTCATTAGAATGTGAAGAATAACCTATTAAAAACCGGTTAAGGAAAAGAGTGATGGGGATATGATGATGATGTTGTGGGTTTTAGGATGCGTTTTAGAGAGGGAACAATTGAAGGATGGTAGGGTATGGATGCATAGAATTTATTATTATATGAGCCTTTTGGTGAGGGATTAAAAATATTGTGGAGAGTATGAGCTAAGCTTTGGGAAATAATGGATCTTGGATTCGAAGATGATGCTGGGGATATAATTGAGCTCTTTCAAGAAAAGCTCTTCAGAATTGGAAAAATGGAAGACTCTGTGATCATATTTACGACATTTCTTTTAAAGGCTGGCGGACAAACCGAGTTGAATTTGAGGGTGATGCCGGTATTTGTTGGTTTACGATAAACGGGTGTTTATAGGCCGGTGTTCGTTCTTGTGAGGCGTATGTCCAAGAAAGGGATGGAGGAATTAACTTCTTTTTCTGATTTGAACTGAATATTTATGTGTATGCAGTCCATGAGGTTATGAACGTTTCTTTGCATGTTGCTGTGTGGGTAAAACAGTAGGTCATCTACATACTGGGTGTTAAAAGGTATGGGGATATTTATGTGGTCGAAAAAAGTGAATGCACTTTCCTCGATGTACGACATGCAAATCTCCGCTATAAGACCTGAGAAAGATAGGTCCACGAAGAGCCTGAGGATTGGGTGTAAGCCTTATCAATGAACATGCAAATTTCAGTACGGTACATGTCTTGAATTAATTTGAGAACATTGGATAAGGGGGAGGCAATCTTGAAACTTAGTGTAGAGCTTGTGTAGTGTAGAATATTAATGAAATTTGAATTAAATCAACAGAGATGAAGGTGAATAATGCATTCACGTCAAAAATCAAATATTTGATTTTATGTATTAATTCCTGGTGTTGGAAATGGAGAAACGGGAAACAATAGAATAACTTTTTGATTTAGTGAAAACAAGATTAGAAAGTACTTGATTGCTATACTTGTGCATTTAACAACGGGCCGGACAAGGAAAAGTCTATTTTTGTCGCGCTGTTTGTGGATTTTGGACGGTTTCCTAAGCTGGGGGATTCTGGTTGGCTGTCCTTGAGTTTATCACAGGTTCGTGGGGTGATAAGTCCTTCTTTGAGGAGGGATTTTGCGACACGTCTATTATGGTTGAGAATGTCTTTATCGTTGAAATTGATGAAATCAAATCCAAGAGTATCCGCAATGAAATGCAGATCGATTGTTGTATATTGTCTTTGGAGATGGCAACCGTGATTCCTCCTTTGTCAGCCGGGATGAACAAGCAATCCGGGGTTCTTGCAATTCAAGTAACACCGCTCTCTCCAAGGGGTTGAAATTGTAAATGTTGTTTTGTCTAGTTGAGTGAGCACGCAAAACACCTCCTATCCTACTCCGCATCGAAGTGTCCACTTCCGGATTCGCTCTGGATAAGACTGTTTCCACACTGGCGACGATGTTTCAATTTTGAGTTTGGATATGATTCCAAATTTAAGACCTTTGCTGAGAACTGCGGGGCAGTGAGAAGTGTTTGGCTTAAGTTAATAATCCTGTTGTTAGAGGAATTCATCATTGCGGGCCATCGTTCTATGTTGAGATTAACCAAGTTTTGACGTGTGTGCGTGAAATATCCTGGTAGCTTTTGAAGTAAATGTGCGCTCCGAAAGATAAGGTTTTAATGAAGAGTACTTGGATAACTTTATGAGATTCAGGATCACAAGTTGTTGGGATTTATATAATTAAAAACCTTAATTTTTTGTGCGCCTGGGAAATTCTAACAGTGAAGGTTTTCACTCGGATTTTGTGGAGCTGATTGTGAATGGGGAGAGACTAATGCTAATGCTTTACGTTCATAGAAGAACGAATCAAGTCATAACTTCTACATATCCTGTTGAAGGTGATGCTTGTACGAGCAGCTGCGATCTTTTTTTGGAGGCATAGGAACTGCAAATAAATTGGTTAACCAGGCAGGCTTCAAAAGCGCGAGTAGGTCAACACTCTTATGCGATTAAAACAATGACTTAGATTATGTTACTGTAGGCCACACCCTACCTCGCAACCATTCCTTGAATACCGATCAGCCGAAGGTCATCTGCTACGAGAAACGTAAATTCAAAAGGAAGTGTAAGGAGTCCTTTTATATCCTTACCGACAAATTTTGCTACAATGACAACCTTTCTGTGATGAACATACCTCAATACGGCTTCCTTAAGCAACCTAGCCCCACATAACACACCCCTCCATTCCTTTCCAGCCTACTTCCACTTTGACTTTTATTGTTACTATTTATTTTTTAATTATTTTTTTTGAATGCTTCTCCTCTACAGTCAATACTTTATCTACATATTGGCCAAATTAAATATTAATTGTTTATTTCTTAAGCTTTCGCATATGATCATCAACCCCCCCTTCCCCCCCGCAACCAGTCTAAAGGATTGATAGCTTTAACAGTTTTTCAAACTTCCCACGCAATCTCTCATTTTATCATTGAGCATTCCAGATTCTCTCCTTCCCCAACTGCAACCGCCCTCAAGCGAAGACGGAAGCTTCATCCACACACCCTCAAAACGACAATGGACCAGCCCAAATGCACGTGATCTACTTGTCTCTCTTTTGTTTGTAATATTTGTATTTTGTATCAATCACTCGTAAAAGGAGCGTCGATCGCTCAGAAAGTAGTAGTGAACATGTAATTTGTTTTGTTATGTTTATAAATTTTATTTCCTTTTTCGAATTTGTGGTGGCCTCAATTTCCTTCGATACTTTTATTTTAAATTGATTTTAAAAAGTAAATCATCGAATATGGAAACAAAATACTTACCCTAAATTGAACTGAAACGTCACTTTTTCTTAATTTATTAATTGAATTCCAGAATTCATCCTGAGTACTCCATTTGGGAATATTGGTATAACTAAGATTGCAGATGGTGAAAGCAGGTAATTTTATTAATTCTTGTTGGGTTAACTCAAACTTAGCAACTGGTTCAAAATATATATAGTTTACAGTGAACTTACAAATTTGTAGTGAACTGAATATAATGCAGATGAGAAAAGCCATTACCCAATAAAATTTCTTGTCATATCTAACTTTTTTATTAAGCAGTACATCTAAATTGGAGACACTGACTTTAACTGAATCATCCATTGTCACCTGTTGTTAGATATTCTGCTACATAGAGCTATGTTTCAATCCTTCAAATTAAAATTTGCTAGTTTATCAATGGCTCACATTTCTCAAAAACGAATTTGGTTGTGCTTTTGAAAGATTTCTGTACTTCAATTTTTGATATTTTCTGTTTCTATTATCCCAACAGAAATTCAGATTTATTGCATCTAAATGCTTCTAATTTATTAGAATTTAAAAGGACTTGAGTCCTTTTACTTCTAACTGTTAAGAAGGATAGACTTTTAAATTAAAAATAAGAAAAAGTCTTTATTTTTAGCCAAATACTGATTCTTTACTTTTTAACTATTTATAATTAATCATGTTGCAATACTATATAATATTTAAAGTGCATCATTGGGCAATTTAAGGAATATCAATTTATTTGACAGATCTCGTGGACATGATTAGTAGTGTAATTTTCTGAGTTTGAATCCAGTGCTACCTATAAATAAGAAAAATAAAAATTTCAGAGTTACTGAATTCAAATATATAACAAAAATATTATGAAAAATGTTATAAAATAATAGTAATATAAAACTTATAAAAAATTTTAAAATAAAAACGATCAAAGTAATGTTTCCTCACCTATTGTTTTATGTTAAGTGCTTTGATAGCTAATACTCTAGTTATAAAATAATAACATTAATAAAAACTAAAATTACATATATGCGATTTCCAATTCTCGTGATATTCATAAAGGAACATACACTTCATCGCTCTGGTCGATACCAAGCTTAAATGTATTAGGAAGATGCTGAAGTCTCGTTCTTTTATGAATAAAATTACATATATTGTTCTCCATTATGGTAATACAGTCAAATCTCGATAACTCGGACCTATATATCCCGGACATCGGAAAACTTTCCGAAAATAATTTTTTTTTTTCTAAACTCCAGTCGCATGCTGGTAGGCTAAAAATATTATCGAAGTAGTTTAATGCAGACGTCTGGAGGTGATCTTGCTACTACCCTTCCAATCTCGCCCCCGCACTTGAACACCATAACCTTCCATACACACTACGCCAGTTAAGAGAAATCCACTGTCACTGTTTTGGAAAAATAACAGTAAACCTGTGATCAACCACTACCTTCGCGAGTGGTTAGAGGGAGAAGATCGAGACTCTTGCTACCAGATCCAGACAGAGAAAGAGACCGTAATTTCTGTCTCCTACCACCAGGGACCAGGATAGAGATGAGGAGGAGGAATTACAGCACTGCTCTAAGTCGAAGCTGTCAAGTGCTCGTGAAGTTCTAGACATGTTTATTAGTTTTATAGATTCGACTTCAGACCAAGAACTATAGCCATTCTATAGACACTTCAGGACTGCAGGTGAGATAAGTGTTCGGAAACAACATCAAAATAATTCACAGAGGAAGATTAACAGCTTCTTCAAACCTATATCTGCTGAGCAAAATATTCTCACAATGTCAAACCAATCCCTATCAAGCTCCTGTAATAAGCCCACCGAAAGAGTGTGTGAATCACACTCTGACTGCAACATTGACTATAGTAAGTTAGTGTCAATTTTATTGTTCCGCACACACAGTAAGTATAATTTGCAAGTATTATATGCCTATTGTAATCTCAACCTTCCCATTCCAGTACCTAGCTGTGTGATTTCTGCATATATCTTATCTGATATGTTTTGTTTACCTCGTCACATTAAAGTATAATATTACTTTAGAAAAAGTATCATGTTTTATTCTTTAGGCCAACTTTATTTCCCTCGATAAGACGGACTTTTCGTAATTCGGACAGACGGACTTTTTGTAACTCGGGGATTTGCCCCCCGGACTTATCGAAAGTTGACTGTATTATGATGGCAATTACCTAACTTAATTAGCATTTATTTTCTGTTAATAATAATGTAAACATAGCACAATATCCAGAAGCGATTAATCTCAGAATACCAGCGTATACAACATGAAACAATGAGCAAACAAATACATGATTAATGGCTAACATTATCGGAAGTTCCCTATCACGCCAAAGATAGCCAAAAAAAAGTCATATGCATCAGTATCATTTGAGCATCTATGGCTTATACGGAACCATTTATAAAGGCATACACGTGTTAAGCAGTATTCTTGGAACTATGAATCAAGTCTGTAAGATGGAATAGTGCACCATTGGTTATCGCACATTGAGCGTGGCGCGTAGTCATTCAATGGGAAGCCTGATAGTCATTATCATCAAGGTGCATCTAATCATTCTGTCCTGAAGAATTCGATTGAATGTAACTACAATGTAGCGATATTAGTAAGTTCAGATGGACGACAGCATATAAACACCGACACATCCTTAGGTTTTCTGTGACGGACCGAACGGCTGAAGTAATAAAGTAAAGCCATTTGAACAATCTGCAATCATCTCTAGGAAGCAGAACTACGCATTCCTCTTGGCATGAATGCCACTCACTCCGCATCACTGTCAGGCATTTCTACATTGGTTCAAGGACGGGTTGATTTGAGAGTAGAATCAAGGTCTGTGGTCTTCATCACTGATGAACGTTACTATCTCTGGATGAGTGATTGTTGAGTAGTGTCCTGAAAAATCTTGAGAGAGACAACTTGCAATGTATATTCATCCGAGATATACAGAGTCCGCGAGTGAGGGAAGTTATAAATGTGAATGCTATAATGATCATACATGTCTTGTGTTTGTGGAAGAGATATTGATTGCTTGCTCATGCATCAAGGATATCATCCAACTAGTCCTGATATCTATTCTAAGTGATATTGGGTGGTGTTATTCCAGCAGGACAACCGATGTATATATAGGACTAGTGTGAAGTCTCTCAATCCATGGATAATGCTGCGAAGAGAAATATCGAGGCAATTACATTTCCTTTATTCCACTATGTGGAAACTTCCTCGGAAACTACCCTACTGTTTCCCATACAATTTCAGCCGTCAGCAGTAGCTACAAGGAAACGATCCTGAAAGACTATTAGCTCAGACATTTTTGGCCAGAATTAAAAGTGAAAAGTCGACAATACCTAGCCGTGGAAGATTCTCTGGAGAGATGAGGCCATTATTACCTGGACGGGTCGGTCAACACTCAAACTATAGCATATGATCTTCAGAAACATCATATCATCAACACCAACAACCGACACACTCAGTTCATTTCCAGACGTAGGCCTCCTCCATTGATGTCCATTGTTTTCTGTCTTGGACTCGTCTGCTTAATTCTAAACCTGATATGCGAACAATTTCTTGAAGCCATCTTGCTTTTGTCTGTCCTTTTCCTCTGTTTCCAGCATGATGTATCTAGAATATAACTGAGTCTGTCCATATCCCATCCGTCCTAGGTCTATGTGTCCGGCCCATTTCCATTTAAGGTTTTTAACGTATTTCACTGCAGCTTTTACTTTCATATCTGTATAAAGTGCTCCCTCTGCCCTTCCTTTCCTTAGCTGGTAAGACATAATGAGTTGCTGACTTATTATGAATAAATGAATGCTGAAGGTGAAATAAGACACTACTCAGTTTTCGTCGAAGCCATTCCCCCTATATAGGGTGCTTCTTATTAATGTTCGCCTGCTTCAGAACTTCTACAGAAAAGACTTATTGTCGGATTATTTTCATATTTGTAGATGCAGTAAGTAACGGAAAACAATTATTGCACGAAGATATTTTAGTTCCAATTTTACAATAATGGTGGAAGTAGTAAACTCCGTTTCGGGGCTTCAGCCGCCCTCCGTCTCGGACTGCTCAGACAAAATGTGGTGAATGCGAAAAGAAACCAGTTTTCACATGACTGGGACTTCATAACCACTTTGGCTAGATTTCTTGGGATATATATATATATAAATAATCGAGAAGAGACTATTAATCACCTAATTTGTGAATGCACAGTCATTGCACACACAGAATACAAAAAGAGGCATGATGACGTCGCCAGCAAGGTGCACTGGGCACTTTATAAAAAACATGGCTTCCCGACCTCAGATAAACCCTGGCAACACACAGTTGAAAAAGTCCTAAACAATGGCCAGGTCAAGATCTTGTGGGACTTTCGAATACAGACAGATCACTATATTACAGCTAATACCCCTGATATCACTGTGGTTGAACAAGAACACACCACCTTGATAGACATCGCCATCCCTGGAGACTGCCGAGTACAAGAGAAAGACCAAGAGAAGATAGAGAAATACAGGACTCTGGCGCTAGAAACTTCCCGACTTTGGCACAAAAACACAACAGTGCTGCCCATAGTCATCGGCACACTTGGTACAATCTCTCCCAAATTTACGAACTATTACAACAGACTTGGAACAACAGCAATAACATCAGCTGAGCTACGAAAAACCGCCATCATTGGCACAGCAAGTATTTTACGTCGATACCTAGGCAACACTTAGGCCCCTGGTTGAGGCCCGTCTTGCCTAGGGAAATGCCAGTGATAAACGTGAACTTTTTGTATTGTTTGTGTGAACGTTTACACTGTGTAACTTTTTTAAAAGTGTAAAATTTGTTATATATATATATATATATATATATAAAGAGAGAGAGAGAGAGAGACAGAGAGAGAGATAGGAAATAATATACCTATTTGCTATCTATATATTATTTCGTAGCAAAAATATCGAAATATATAGAGTTCTGAAGTATTCTGTGTAAACAAATGTAGTAAAAATGGTGAAAATATTTGCATTATTATAATAATTTATAAAAGTAAGGGGATTCAATTCTTTAAAAATATTTTTTTTTACTGTCAATATTTAAAAAAAAAATCATAATAACAAATACAATTTAGAATATATTTGAATGTAAGATAACATTCACAACAATTACCTAGCGTAGTAATACTGTATATGACTCAGAAACAGATTGTTTTA
>JAFIDM010036525.1:205046-228639 GCA_023159025.1 Thereuonema tuberculata | reverse complement strand
TTATCTTGCCCTCTTTTCAGTTAAACTGAAAGAAATAAACTTCCCATATGTTCACATGCCACGTATTGGAAACAAGGAAAATACAGAAATAGAAAAATGAAATTCTTGAAGGAAATCAATGTAAACATATGTGTTAATGTCCTTTGATAATTATATAATCAATCTACATATAAATTTATATTTGAATGGATGAATTTCCTACAAAACAGCAATTTCAATTTTTTTTCCACTTTCAAGTAAAAATAAAATTATTAAAACTTTTTGAGATTTTGCTATTTAATAGCTGTTCATTGTATTTAAGAAGGAATTATTTTTTTAAGGAAGACTTTAGGCTTTATCTTGCCCTCTTTTCAGTTAAACTGAAAGAAATAAATTTTCCATATGTTCACGTGCCACGTATTGGAAACAAGGAAAATACGAAAATAGAAAAATGAAATTCTCGAAGGATATCAATGTAAATATATGTATTAATGTCCTTCGAAAAATATATAATCAATCTACATATATATTTATATTTGAATGGATGAATTTCCTACAAAACAGCAATTTCAATTTTTTTTCCACTTTTAAGTAAAGTTAAAATTATTAAAACGTTTTGAGATCGTGCTATTTAAAAGCTGTTCATTGTATTAAAGAAGGAATTATTTTTTTAAGGATGACTTTAGGCTTTATCTTGCCCTCTTTTCAGTTAAACGGAAGGAAATAAACTTTCCATATGTTCACGTGCCACGTATTGGAAACAAGGGAAATACGAAAATAGAAAAATGAAATTCTTGAAGGAAATCAATATAACTATATGTATTAGTGTCCTTTGATAATTATATAATCAATCTACATATGTATTTATATTTAAATGGGTGAATTTTCATTCAAAAAAGCGATTTTGATTTTTTTCCAGTTTCATGTAAAGTTAAAATTATTAAAACGTTCTGAGATCTTGCTATTAGTCCAGGCAATTTATGACTTAACATGGGCAAAATTGCAACCGAAGCTTTTTAAATTGATTTTTGTATAGAATTTATGTAAATCAGAATTATTATTTATTGTATTTTTTTTTCCCCCTGGTGAAATTTTCACGTTAAGGAATTTATTGTAATTTAGAAATAAGGACAGATTGTCAATATGCTCAAGCGCCGTGACGTTGAATTATCTCAACAGGTGCCGCTTCAGCGGAAAAAAGTTTTCCTTTTGTAGATTAAGCATTTGTGTTTCAGTCGAGATGAAAACACTTGATGATGTCGAGTAGGGTTCGGGAGATTCTTCGACGGAAAGAGATGGACGATTTGCCGTAAGAATTATAATTGGAAAATGTCTGAATATGGTATAGCGATTTATTTTTCTTTTAGTTAAATGTGATACCTATTTTAATTATTTTCCCTTTTAAATTTATTTTACTAGATCTCTTTTTCATGGCGGGGCCTAACGTTGTGTTAATCGTTAAAGGCAAGAAGGAGAATAGACTTAACCCTTGAGACATAGGAATAAAGACAGCTTGTAACCGGAGAATACATTTGGCGATAAAGCAAATAATTTTGCTTAGATTATATACGATTTAAATGATTAAGGCGAGATCGACAAATGATTATGCTAAATCGATTTAATTCCGGAAAGATTAAATAATTCTGTAGATGTTTGGTAGTACATTGACATTTTCAGATTCTAACGTTCCATATGATAGGTGTAATTTCTGTTACGATTGTCAACTGGGTTTGATATAATGAATTACTGGAAATACGTTTGGAACGACGCAGTTAAAGCAAAGGCCTTTTGATATTTTAATATTTTAGCAAGTTTTCAAGAAGCTGAACTATTTCTTTTATTGATCGTCACAAGTTAGATTCATGTTGGACATGGAATGTTTTATGTTGTGAGACGATTCGATAATTTGTAAATAACATTACTCGACTGAATGTTTTTGAATTACAGCGAAAGGGAGTAATTCTCTAATTTCAACGAATGTTGTTGTACAATTAATTAAATTAGATTCTATAGCATTAAGATTATAAAATATTGACTTGAATCTCAAAATATAGGATATTTTGAAAGCGTTCTATTTTGTGTTCGGTCATAAGGATTTTAGTTTATGATGAATTAAGATTTACCGACTGAAACAAATATTATTGTATAATGTTCCATAATATTGCACGAGGGAATTTGTTGTTCTAGGAATTTAGAACGTATACTTATAGTCAATATTGATCTATAGCTTTGCTTTAGGGTATTAATCTTTAGCAATTATTTTGAATTAAAGTGTATAGAATCACGAATATTTAATTGCTTGCTTGAACCCAGTTATATAACCCTTTTCTTGAATGATTATATCTTTATTTTAGGTTTGATATAATCCTGAACGTTTAAATGCTTGTATAGGTATTTAGCATATAAGCTTATCTTGTTCATTAAACATTATTTATTTCCTGTTAAATGCTTTGCTGTCTCTTTAGCATCTTATTAATTCTGTAAGTTGACATTTATTCTTAAAGACCAGATAATTCAAGTTCTAGGCTGTCACTACGAATTTGAATATTGCTTAAAAAGAAGAATTATTCAACATTATTAAGAGAGCTATTACAATTTTGAATTAGTAATCATTGCTGAATAACATATCCAAAATCAGATAAAATCCAACCATGGGAAGAAGCCGAAAAACGGATTTAAAAATGGGGGAGTAGCTTTTCTCAAATTAAGGACAAAGGCAATCTAATGCACGTTTTTGTGTGGAAATATTGTTTTATTTTCACAATATTTTAAACATATTTATACAGTACACATCTCAAATAGCACATTTTAAAGAGTGCACATTGTATAAAGGACGTATCTTAAACAGTATTCATATTTTAAACAATATATATATCTTAAATTGTTGATTAAAAGTTGGTTTAATTTCAGAAATGTTTTGGAAAAAAAACTTTAATTAATCGTTTTCATCACTTTCATCATATTCATAGCTGTTGTGATTATCACATCCATTGATTTGGCACGTTCCACAAGCTGTTGAACAGGGCAGGCCATTACGCTTGCATCCGCATAGTAATGTAGCGCAGTTTTTTGTGCAGGAACATCGTATCATATTGAGTAAATAATCTGGAGCTGGTGGTAAGTCACAGAGTATTGGGTAGTACGAGTTATTTTTTAGATACCAACCCCATTCTTCTGGCTTGATTCTTTCTTTAGTATCTTTCCAGATGTTTATTTGTAAGTACGTTCGATAGCTATGATATTTTGTTGAAGAATCGGTAGGAGGCAGACGTTCCAGTGCAACAAATGATTTTGCTGTAGTTACCTTCACTACTAACATTTCATGGCGCAGTTTGTCTGTGCATTCCAGTGACCGGCAGTCATACAAAAGAAGCATTGCTTTTCTACCAGCGACAGTGACATCTGAATGTAGGCATGAATCAGAACAAAATATTTTTGCAACAGCGCGGAGCTCTGTCTCCTTCATCAGTTTGACAAATGCTGAGGATTTCCCAATTGAAAAAATTCTGGATGTGGTATCGCAGCCCGTGAAAGCATGCAGAAACATAAGCAAGTTGCAGCTCTCACGACCTAATAGAGATTGCATGTTGAGGATATCATACACTGGATTTGGAGTTGATCCACGTCTTACGTCACTACGATAGTACAGCTTGAACCCATTATCCTTTGCGTGATAAAGAAGCAGAATCAGCAGATCGGTGTCTTCACCTATCACAGTGGTATGAACACGTTCTGAAGATGAGACTGCGGCACGAACAATGTCCACGTCAGCATCCCCGTCTGCATTATGAACATTACATCCTTGTTTCTTCAGCAAGTCCCCAATGAGGGCAATTATGGCTTGTTTGGAGTTTCCATTGGCTAGGAAGTGTTCCTTTTTGCCGACAAATTTCATGCTTGGGTTGAAATTTATATCTCTACTGGTCTTTGTGTATCGTCGTCTGTGAGCCGCATCCTTGACTGTAGGGGACCCAATATAGCCATCAAAAACAACGACAGCTTTTCCATATGTTTTAAGGGTAAAATCAACGTACGACATCGCAATGTTTTCGTATGTGTCATTGTTGCACCATGAAATTCGATGTAAGAGAGATCTTCCATCCAAGATGTACCTTTCCGTACTTTCCACATTGTGGGATTTTACATTATTAAAATGTTTGGTGTATTTGACTACTGCTTCTGCTAACTTCGATTTGTCTGCTTTCCTCATCTGGCTTTGTGATTCAAATAATGCTGGAGGGTATGCACAAAGTTCATAACGCATGATATCAACAAGATTCATATCAGCACAAGTGGCAACAGTCATCATTCTTTGGAAAAGTAGCGATGGATCCACTTTTATATCTAAATCATCTTTACTACAAACAACGCCAGCAGATCCTATAGTTTTCACTTTATCCGATCTTTCAGCAGAATACCTAAATATATCCTTCCCTATCATTTCTGAGATGATGTTCGTAACAAATAAGTGCAACTCGTCAACATTAACTTCCTCTTCAGCTGTTACGCCTGTAACAATATTACGTAGAGTACAGTCAGAACTAAACGGGGATATGGATTCTAGTTCATTGGCCACCTTTTGTATGTCATTGCAGTCCCTCTTTTGTCTGCTGTCTCTCATTTCTTTGTGTTGTTCACTGGTTCGCATAAAAACTCCAGCATACTCCTGCATAGCTAAGTTGTAAATTGAAGAAACGGGCATAGAAAACAGCCATGTAGCCCTCTGATTTTCGGCAAGTCCACTTCCTCTCGTTAGTCCTCCTTTGCTTTTCAGGGAACGTATAAGCACTTGTTCTATTACAAGATCTGATCCAAGTCCACCCCATAATCTGTCACTTCTTCTTATCACAAATTTACCTTCCACAAACATTTTATGCACCTTGGCATTTTCAGATGGCAGTTGAAACATTTTCTGCAGATATAGATAGAGTGACTTGAGATAATTTACATGTCCTGCAGCTGCTATTATGGGAAGAATCACAAGCATAGCATGTAAATGTAATTCCCAAGAGCCTATCCTGTCAGCTGCTATCAAGGTTCGTACAACACTGATCATTCGCTGGTATTCCAACCAGAGTTTACGTGTTCTCGAATAAGATTGCAAATGATTCTTCTTTGCCTCCAATCTCAATTTGAGACAAAGCTTCACATTGTTCTACGTCTGTCATTAGTTTTTGGCCGGTCGTAATATCGTGGAACGGATCACAAGCTTCCTTAACGTGGCCATGAAGAGATCCATGCTCTTCATGTGGAAAAACCTTTGAAAACAGCAGGATACTTAGCGCTGCATCTACAATCATGTGTCCTCGTATCGCCTTGTAAACAGCTTTCCCAGTCATCATGTGCAACACAGAATTTGATCCATAGATTTCTTGAAGTACTTCAAATAATCCGGAGCCCTTCATGAGAGTTCCAATTGCGCCTAAAACATTCATGAGAGTATGAAATGTACCCAGGATTAAAATAATGTCTTAAGGTCTCTTTGTGTGTTAATGATTTGAGAAGCTTTCCAAAACAAAGGCTGATCAGAAGTAACAACACATGGGACATTTTGATCGTGTGCTACTTTGTTTACATATGTTAGTGTCGATAAAATGCAAGTCACCGGCTGCCATATCAATAATAGGAAGAAATGATATAGAAGAGGCCCCTGGATGTGAATCAACTGATTTGGAATAAATCACTTGCATACCTCCTGAACAATTTGGACCCAGTCTTTCCGATGTTGAGATCTGCCATAAAAGACTGAGCTTATTTAGCGGGCCATTCGGTAGTATCATTGGAAGTTTACAGAATGAGATGTCCTTCAGCATGTTTTTCGCATGTTTGTACTGCACAATATCAACTTTGATCAGCTTCTTAATATCAATGTCATCAACATTACGCCTATTGACAGTAGGATAGATGTTGTTTTTTGGAGGTACTGCAGCAATCATCCCCATACCATGAAAGGTGTTCTTCCCGTCCAGAGTACAGATATTGTTATCGACATTATCTGCTGCCAGAAGTAATGTGGCGTTTTCAGCAACATTCAAAAAAGCGCAGTCGCCTGATACTGCAGCGGATCTTTTAAATCTTGTTACTTCTGATTAGGATGAACAAAACCCAAGATTGTAAAGAGTGTCAATAAGATATTTTGATCGGAAGTTGTGATGAAGTTGAATGGATAGACCAATTTGTAGTGGACATAGTAATACTCTAGGTTGAATAGCTTGCATAACGGTCTGGCCAACAGCACCGATTTTCACAGACATATCCTTTCCCTCTAATAATTTTTATAATAACTTCAAGCTACTAGGAATGTAATGTAAAGCACTCCTCTGTCAGATCATTAGGTGATGGATATTCATCCACCGTACTTGCTTTGATGGATTTGACATCACTTCTGATTATTCTTGCAGCAGCTTCTATTAACTGAATTTTCTGCAGCTCAATATCGCAATACTTTGATTTCTCATTGTAACTTCGAAGAATTTCATTTGCTGTCTCACGCAGAGTTCCTATATCTGACTTCCCTTTTTCATTCGATATTATAATATTTTCCCCGTAGTGTTCTAAAAGTTTTCTCTTCATGTGCCTACATTCATATGCACTGTTCTGACTTCCTTCGAGATATTCCTCCATTTTAGAAATGAGGTCTCCAACAACCATTTGCTCCTCATCCTTATCTTCAAGGTATTCGCAGGTACGAAGAAATGCTTGGTATTGCTCTTCATTCGTTGGTCGTCCTTTTTGTAAAAATTTGTTGGTAGAGCAATATTCGCGTGGAATATTTCTCCCAGTACGAAAATTTAAACTACATGATCGATGATAAACACAGTCTGCAGCAACTAGATCACCCTGTGTAATATGCCAACCGTCCTTTTACTTTAAATGACCATTCATCGCAGCGGCGCTCACAACATTGCTTTATAGTTTCAGCACACTTTGTTGTTCTCACTTTCACGTGTTCTGATTTAGGTTTATATTTGGAAGAAAAGTCAACAAATTTCTCACAAAACAAACAGTGAGTAGCACTGGAAGCTTGAGTCTCAACTAAGCGTGCACTTTTCTTGGGTATTTCTTCACAGCTTGCCTTCCGTTTTACAATGTTAATCTTTTTTTTATCAGTAAATGATTCTCGACACGAAGTATGAACACTTATTCCAGCAGTTGCAACTACATCACTCCATCCGCCATTTTTAAATCCTTTTTCGGGGTGTTCCCATGCTTGGATTTTGTCTGATTTTGTATATTGTTTTCAGCAATGACTACTGATTCAAAATCAATTCAAAAAGCTTCGGATGCAATTTTGCCCATGTTCATGGTATTTTTCATTTAGTTTGCCTGGACTATATTTAAAAGCTGTTCATTATATTAAAGAAGGAATTATTTCTTTAATGACGACTGTATGCTTTAGCTTGCCTTCTTTTCAGTTAAACTGAAAGAAATAAACTTTCCATATGTTCACGTGCCACATATTGGAAACAAGGAAAACACGAAAATAGAAAAATGAAATTCTTGAAGGAAATGAATGTAATTTTCAGTTAAGAAAGAAGTGCAATTTAAATAGTGTTGTTATGAGCAAATAGCGAGGTCTCCGGAAGGTCCGTTTTGTTCCCTTTACTAAGCTAGAAAATTCATTACGACTCGCATCAATAGCCCGTCCATAACTTCCTACTTTGATTACGAACTTTTGATCTTTTATTATGGGAAGTTCTAAGTTTATTCTCACGATAATTGAAATTTAAATTAAATTTGGAATGGAGAATTAAATGGAGAGTTAAATAAAAAAAGTCACACATATAAATGTAAATATAATATTTTCTTCATATATCTTCTTTTTATGTTTTTTTATTGATTTACCATATGAAGCTTGCAATGTCTTACTGAATGTCTTATTAAATAATTTCTTTCTCAATGTGTCTCCTTATACAGACATCACAATAAAACGACTCGATACATTATATAAAATTTTGTTCGTTTTTTATTTTTGTCAGCTCAAACACTGTCACCTATAGCTTTATGTTCACCCAGAGCCCCCACAAGGGGTGGGGGGGCAGTTGGTCTCTTACACCGGCGCCCGGTCATCAAAGTGCGATGTTAACCGAAAAAAAGATTATATGAATTAGTCTATCACTTTATTTATAATTAATTCTACAAATAATAGATTCTTCATAATTAACATTATATTTGAATTTATTTCTGCAGGTTTAAATAATATTTCATTGAATAAAATTAAAAAGAATTTGTATAATTTAGTTTTTTTAATTTACTCAAACTGAAAATATGTTGTGACTCAATTTGGCATCATTAGCACTAAAGAATGGAATTGGAATTTTGGACACAAAATATTCAACATTTTAAAAACACCAGTTTTTATTGACAAATTTTGTAGGTAAATTTTATTACAATATTCCTGCTTACTATAAAAATTTAAAAAGTAATTTTTCTCTTAATTAAAACAATGCAACATTGCATTTCCCACATTTGGTGCGAGAATAACTTGTGATGCAAAACTTGCATCGGCTCTTATTAGGCAAATATTCAGGCCAATGTGCTAGATTATCAAAACGAACATCAGCAACTGGTCTCACAGCTTTTGGTGCACGTTTTGATGCTTGGATCGCAGGAGAATCATGGCTTGGGCGAGCTCTCTTCTTTTGTGGGATTGTCCCACGCTTTAGAAGAGCTGATGCAATATTTGTAACAAATCGCACAAGGGGCTCAAGCCTGATATTGCTCTGCGTACAGTGTCTTCTATACAGAAGCCATGCATTAACACTGCAGTATTAATGAGACGAAAATTGATTCGCAAGTAGAACCGGCGACTTTTGATGTCTGTACGGTACAGTTGTACAAGCATATCATGAAGGTCAACACCACCTATGTTGGAGTTGTATTCCTTCAGAATTGCTGGGCGAGGAACATTTATGTGCTGTTTCATTCTAGCTGACCATCTCCTGACATCCTCGACAGGCTCATGAGATATATAAGAAGAGATGAGATGAACAGGCTTGTTATTATACCATTTCAGTACGATGATATTTTCTTCAGTTTCAATCCTGTAGTCATAGGATCCACGCCCACTCTGCTTCAGGAAGTGATTAGATTTCAATGAACACCCAGCCAGTCTATTTTTCCTCAGTGTACCTATCGTAAATACACCTGCTGCTTTCAATTTCACAGCCAGGTCAAAAGATGAAAAGTTGTCCATAAATAATTTCAAATTTTTTTGTTTTGGTACATGTTCAGCTAGCCGCATGACCACATGTACTCTCATGCCTAAATCAATATTGCCAAGTTTAGTGCCTTTTTCTACATATATTTCAAAGTCATAAATAAATCCACTTACTCCTGCTCGAGTAAACACTTTTATTCCCCACTTGTATGGTTTGTTCTTTATATATTGCTTCATAGAGGTGTGAGATTTCATTGGAATCATCATTTCATCAATTGCTTGAATCTCCTCTTGCTCAATAAGTAAAAAACTATAAGTAAATGGTCAAATTTTGAATAGTTTGTCATATTTTCATGATCTCTGGAAACCTTGTTGTGATTGTCATTTACATGAAGAACTTCTCAACTTATAAAATCTATCACGAGACATGACATCTGCAATTGGAGCATAGCGGGTAGCATATGCCCACTTGACATTCTGACAACACCTGCCAAGATATGGATTCCAACAAATTGATGAATTGCATTTATATGATGAATTGTATTTACAGATTTTGTAGATTTTTGCACAGAATATAAATTTGTTTGTTCAAAAAAATTTCGAACAATATTTTCATCAATAAATTTTTCAAAATAGTGTAAGGGAGACATACAGTCTAACAGATGGTGGCCGTGCTGGCGTGGTCGTGCGGTCTCGGCGGCGGCCAGCCGTGGCGACCAGTGCGCCAGTACCTGGGTTCGAATCCCGGTCGTGGCATGGTTGTTTCTTTCGTCTTCTTCTGTGTGTTGTATCCGCTGGGGACCCGAAATCTGCTCTGTAGGTAGTGGTCCCCATTTGTCTTCTATATGTTACAGGCTATAGTCTAACAGATGGATGTTGACGATCTCGTTTGCGTGAGAATTGCGGAAAACACGAGATCTGGCCATTATCCTCTTCAGCAGGTCTCAAGGAATTTAGTATTTTGAATGTCTGTCACTAGGAAAAATGCTACCTAATGAATTTATTGTTTGTTTATTGACTGTTATCAATTTATGAAAACTATAATAAAATGTAGTAAAAGTCTCATGCATTTCCCCGTATTATAATTCATTTAAATATTTCAATTTACTTTGTGAGAAGACATGGATAGAGGCTATTCTCACGTAAATAACGTGAAATCACGAAAATACGAGATCGTTAAGATTCGGCTGTTGGACTATATCTTCTTCTGGAGGATCAGAAAACACAACACTGCACGGTGCATCAACTTCTTCCATTGGCTTGTATCTCTGACTCCGAGATTTATGTCCTGGCCTTTGAGTGATACCTTCGCCCTCCTGCTGAAGTTCCAAAGGGAGTGTCATCCTCATCAGAATCATGCTCCTCTATTTCCAGAGGAAACACAGAAATGGGAACTTCTGTTGCTTCATTCGATGCTGAATTGGATGAAATTTGACTATCAGGTTGCCATTCTTCGTCTGTTTCATCATCAATATCAGAAATGTCCCCTTCCAAAAGGACAACAATCTCCTCAGTACTGAGAAATTTTCTTGCCATTTTTCTGTGAAAACAGAAACAAAATAAATAAATATATCTCAAAATTCAAAATATATACATGCCTATTGAGATTTTTTATAATTTTTGAATTATAATTATTTTGAATGATAGAAGAATATTACTTTGTGTTCTTTTTCTACATCATCTTACATCTTAGGTCAGGCCATTCAAAATATTGTGATACTGCAAGAGGATGTATGAAAAAAAGTTTGTGGAATAAAATAATATTACGTTAAGTATAAAGAATTTATTTGTTTATAATTAAGACTTTTAAGTTGTAGGTGTGAAGTTATTTTTAGTACATTCAAGATTTTTGGTTCAGAAATTTCTTCAACGATTATTAAAAGCAATTTGGATTTTATTCAAAAAAAAAAAGGACTTTTCGAAGAAATGTAAAACTTAATTAATTTCGGCATTTTCCGATTATAAAAGCAAAATAATAAATAAGATAAAAATCTATATTTTCATGAAACATATTAGTAATTTATAAATGTCGTACGAAAACTAAAATCGTATATGTAGACCATTAACACCACCATGGCGTTAAAGCGCTACTGAGCACATGGATCACATGATACACTTGTTTGTCTACAATTTCCGAATTATAAAAATAACAGTTAACTTATCTACATAGAATAATCTTCAAGAATCAAGAAAATATATAGTTTTATATATTTAATCTTTGCTGAACATTAAAAAATCTATATTTTATCTTACGTTGGTACAGTAGCAGCCTTTCAAAACCAGTCCTCGACATGAAAAGGTGGAAATAAAATTTCAGTCGAAAATGTTGGCGGTCTGCTAGTAACTCACTTCAACACTAGATGGCATGTCAATGCAAACTACTTTAGTGCAGTACCGCAATCTCATATATTTATGAAGAATTAGATAGGTGGCGTTAAAGATATATATGGCGTTATACGGCTGAGGTATCTTAATTGAAAACATTCAAATTTTTAAATAAACTAAAGAAATTGTAATTAGTAAATAATAAATATTGTTAATTTAAGATTGTAATCACCTTATGAATTCCCAGAATCAATTTAGGTTGTATTTTTACATTTTAAGTAAATTCTAGGTAATTGTGAACGACACAGAACAGTGAAATTAAGACTAAGTTTTAGGTGATTTTGGAATGAAAGGATTCCGGAAAACTTTTTTAATATGAAACCGATGGAAAACTTTTTTTTTGTAATTTTTAGGAAAATTAAAAGTTAAGTGTGGCATTCTTTGCGTAAGCACCCCTATAAAGAATAGCGATTTTGACAATAATATGGGAGAGGGGCCCGTTACTGTATTTGGTATCTGGGCTCTGAATTTGATGTGGGGGCCTGTGTCCACGCCTCCTATATCTCTAAAATGAATCTCAGGTGGACGGATTTCTTCAAAATTTCTTAAACGATTATTTACATCCAAATTTATAGCATGAGCACAATTATTTTGGTCCCCATCCCCACCCCACCATCATCCAGCATTGCATTCTCAGTGTCCAATATGTGACGAATAGCTGAGCGCATTTCTAATATCACACTTTACGGAAATACAACCACTATACTAGCGTCATATCCGAACAGACAGGCAATCAGACAAAGAAAAATGTTGAAGTAGGATTTCTCAGACGTTGTGATTGTTCTTAGTATTATTACCTGTTGATGATATTAGGAACAATTTTTAAAAAAAGAATAATCAATAAATGTTGATCATTATAGATATTAAAAAAAAATATTAAATCGGTTATTTTGCAGTTGTAAACTTTTTTTGATATATATCAATAATTTAAGTTCTTCAAAAAGCCTCAAAGAAAACATGGCTCAAACAAATTGAAGAGGATATTAAAAAGCAAGCCTGACTTTAGACGTGGCTAAAAACATTGCCACTGATCGCAAGAAATGGAAAGACATTGTAAATAATTTATCTAATACTGTGGCACCTATAGCAGTGTATTGGCTGCAAGATAAACCTGTACCTCAATCACCAGCTAAGGACTAAAGGAGAAGAAGTAGAATGTCAATAGTTTAGTTGCCCTACAGACAGGAAAGGAAATTGTCTCCACGCGTCGTCCATTTTTCGGATCCTGTCTTTCTATGAAAATATAACAAAAATAACAAAAAGTCATCAACATTATTTTTTTTAATTTATTAATTATAATTATTAGAAGAAATATTTCTGTAAAATAAATATTATTAGAAACATGAACTTCCAGTTATAGTTATAACTGGGATAGGATCAAAAGACTTAAACCTTTTTCCTTTATGCCAGTACTTTATTTAACAGCTTGTACCAAATTAATTATCAATTAATCACTTTCTCTCTTTCATGTTATTTACCAATATTAAGAATTCTATTTATTAAAGAAGGACCAAACACACAGAATAAGTAAAAATAAATATAAATATTTCATTATAAAAACTTCATGACATGTTTCGAGGATCTTAATCCTCCTCCTCAGATGATAAACATAATATTAAGGAAAACTCTATGGCTCCGAACATAATACTGAAGCCAGAAAAGAATTTCAACAAATCAATACAAAGTAATAATCCAATAGTTTATAGTAATTGTGTGTGTTTGGTCCTTCTTTAATATAATTACGCACATCATATCTGATAATTATTAAGAATTCTTTTCTATGAATCTTTTATTACATAAAAGCTTAACGTGTGTTAAAAATTAGCATTTAGTAGAATGAGAAATTACCAAACACACCAATTTTTGTTAAAAAAATTTATATAATAAAAATCTTTTAAAAATAAATTACGGAAAAACCAAGGGCGAGAGCTTTTGGAATCTTTGCGATTCCCTTCTCAATCCCTTGTTTTTATAATCTTTTAAATTGTTGATCCCCTATCCTGAAAAGCGATTTTAGAGCAGAGACATGTTGTTATTCTTAATCTCTAATCTCTAATCTTTAATGTCAAAAATATTGACAAGAGAATGCCAAAGATTCGGAAAGCTCTCGCCCTTGGTTTTTCCGTAATGTAGCCTATTTTTAAAACATTTTTATTACATAAACTTTTTTAAGAAATTTTGTTGTGTTTGGTGATTTCCTATTCTACTAAATTCTATGAATCTTCTTATTAAATTGTACGAATTTTATATCTGAGTTTTCGAACTTATTATTGTAAGAAGTGCAATGAAAATTTAATTTAGAATGAGCTAAGTAGCTATTGATTTAATTAGGCAAAATGTCACTAAGAGAAATATCAGATTCCATTCCTACTTAATTCCTGACACGTCACACTAGTCCACTAAACTATTGTATAATGATCGATATTTGTTTGTTGAAGATGTGAAATTTTACTTAATGTATATATCCTAAAGTTTAAGAAATTGCTGTAGACCTAGATAATCAATATTCCAATTATGAAAAATGTCTTTTATAACATACATATACAAAATGAAGAAAGTCTAAGTCCTTCAACTTTTCTTCACTTCAACGATATCTATATTTCTTCCTATTTAAAAGACTTCTTCAGGATATAATAAACAAATAATACAAAATTTTCTGTATTAATAATTCCTTACTTATTTTGTATTATTTGTTTATTATATCCTGAAGAAGTCTTTTAAATAGGAAGAAATATAGATATCGTTGAAGTAAAGAAAAGTTAGAGGAGTTAGATTTCTTCATTTTGTATGTATATGTAATTCAAGATTAATAATAGATTCAATGATGGCTTTTATAACCTTTTAAATTGTTGATCCCCTACCTTGAAAAGTAATTTTAGACCAGTGACATATTGTTATTCTTAATCTCTAATCTGATGTAAAAAAAATTTCGAAGAAACTTCTTTCAAAAATTCAGTCACTCAATATTTTATAGTTAATTGAAATAGTATAGGAAATCTAAATTTCAATTTACTAGGTTGTGGAACCCAATTAAAAAATCCAGCATCAAAATACAGGATCCATGGAGGAACAGCTGCAGAAAAAGGAGCTTGGCCATGGGCGGTGGAAGTATTCAAAGAGGAAGGCACAAAGATACATAAGCTATGTGGTGGTGCCCTCATTAGTCCTCAATGGGTTCTCACCAGCGCAGTGTGCATCTTTATGACTCAAGGGTATTATTGAAATTTTAATGTTACAAATTATACATATCAATATTTCAAACAATATAAAAAGCTTTAGTTATTTTATTAACATTTTAAATATCCCTGTAAAATAAAAGATAGAAATATGAACTTAAATTTCGAATCTGTAAAGTTCTAATGCAAATGGTAGGTTCCGATATTGGCAAAGGGTGTTCAGTTATCAGTGATCTTTAGTTACTTTTTATTCCAAATTTGCCTTTTCGTTATTTTGGCATTAAGAGCACTAGCAATGAATTACTATCTATACTTACACAAAAAAAAGATTGTTGTTTTGTTCACAAATTAAAAATATAAAGAAAGAAGGATAGGTTAATTTCAGTAAAACTGTAAATCCATAATGATATTTTTGGATTTTAGATCAATCTAATTTATTACTTCTGGATATTTTAAGAAATTTTTTAAATTTCAAATAACAACGATGAGCACTATATAATTACATCTTACAATTAACAAAGATCACTAGATTTCATTGATCTGTTTCGTAAGAAAATGTCACACAAATCTGATAGTTTGATTGTTTTGTGAGATTTCTCGTTATATGAAGAACTGTTTGAAAGTCTCATTGATTGTAAGTATCGTTGTTTGATCATCAACTTATATAATTCGCTAAGTTTGTCTATCTGTCGGTTTGTCTGTCCGTAAATCGTTATAATTTTGTTACCACTGCACGGATTTTAATGAAATTTGGCATAATTACTCAGTTTTTTGACGCTGATTTTGAAACTCAAAACCATTTTTGTCGTAATACGTTCGCTCACATATTAGCACAGTATTTAGATTATAGAAAGTTGAATTTTAAATGCCTCTCGGCGTTATGAGTCAAAAATAATAAGTATTCTTTAGATAAATTAAACTTCAGATATGGTTGGTAGTTTGCTTTTCTTTTTGGGTGGAAAATGATCCTTTACATTAAACTCTCAGAACCTATATTACAGGCACTTCTTACACCTAAATAGAAGAAGTACATCTAAATAGGTCTGAGAAACATTAAAAAAAAAAAAATTTCAAATCAAATCATCAATCGAATCAAATATATATATATAAATCTTACAGGCAAAATTTTAAGCAACCTCTTCGAGTTTCGCAAAGCAAAGATTTCAATCAATCATTTGCAATTTTGAAATTTAGAATGTAAAGAATATAAGAATAAAATTAACTTGTATTACTAAACATAGAAAGCCGTCAGAGATCTGGGATTTGAAAACACCAATATCAAAAAACAAATTACTGTTTCTATGGAGATATAAGCTAATTATCTCCATGTCTTCAGCGGCAAAATTTGGAAACAATTTGGAAACCTAAACCCTAATTTAGCTATTATATTGAATAGTTTAATTTCAATTTTAATTTAGATTTAAATAATTTAGTTAATTTCAATAAGTAATAAAGAGGACCATCACTCATTATTGCTTGTTTTAATTTTAGTTAATTTAGTCATTATTTAGTAATTTTTTATTATTTTATACAGTTTAGTTATTTTTGTTATTATTGATAAAATCTTTTAATTTCTGTTAGTTTAATTTTAATTTTAAATTTAGAATTAGATAATTTAGTTTTAATTTTTATTATATTGCGTTTTGGGTTTCCAAATTAATTCCAAATTTCGCCGCTGAAGACATGGAGATTAGATTATATCTCCATAGAAACAGTGATTTGTTTTTTGATATTGGCGTTTTAAAATCCCAGTTCACTGTCCTGCTATATATATATATATATATATAGACATATAAATTGGCTAAGTTCGTTTGTCAGTCTGTCTGTCTGTAACTCGATATAATTAAGCTATTAAGATAGAGCCAACGGTTCTCAATGGTACCATTAAAGCAAAAGTTCTCAAATTGGATGAAAATATTAGTTCATTGTGTCATTCCATGTTGTTTCCATGAAATTTTATTCTTGGGAACTGACATCGACAACTGAAATTCTAACAAAACATATGTTCAAAACCAAATAATTTTGTTACCACTGCATCAATTTTAATGAAATTTGTCATACTTACTCAGTTGTTTACGCTGATTTCGAAACTCAAAACCATTTTTGCAGTAGAAGCTTCGTTCACAGATTAGCACAGTATTTAGATTACATTTCCTTTATATTTGATAGTTGATAATAAAATGATTTTTCTGATTTTTTTTGTCTGTCATCCGACAGGCTTTGCAGCTAGTTGTAGGATAAAGTTCATGTTTTTTTTCCCTCTACTTTCTTATTTACATCTGGTTTGGATTCCAAAACTTAAAATTTCGATTTCTTTGGGAAAGACATTACATAAAAAAAGTTGAGACACAAATAAAATAGAAAAACAGTTGTAGTCCCATTTATTTCAATCTTACCTCTCCTTGACGATAAAATATTGGGCTGCTAAAAAAAATAAGCAAAAAATAGCTTCAACTTTCTTTAAGAGCTGTGGATCGGTAAGCAAAGATTTCTTCCAAGCTCTTATCGCTCTTATTTTATGTGGTGCGTAAATCATAAAAATATTCAATATGTTTTACAGGCCAAAGTACAATCTGGAGCAAAGCCTAGTAGTAGCTGTTGGTTACCACAATTTGAACAAAAAAGATAAAGGATCGGTTCAACTTCATGTTTCAAAGGTATAGTTTGAAATTTCTACTATTCTTGATTATATTTTATATCTTATATTTTCAATGTCTTCAGTATACTGTAAAAGATTACTATAGAAGATAGTTTCAAAAAAAAGTGTTATACTGGGTGATCCCCGAAGATATGCAGAAACTTCGGAAGCTCATTCGACATGTAAAAGTAAAGAAAAAAAGTTATATAAACATAGGTCCGGAAATGCGTCGTTAGCGAGTTAAGGCTAGCGAAAGAGGTGGCCCATAATGTAGCACCCTGGGTGAAATAAAGAATTGCTGGAATTCTGGGAAGGTATACACTGGCCACCCAGGTCACCAGACAATATGCCGATGGATTTTAGCATATGGGGATGGATGAAGGAAAAGGTTTACGCGGTTAAAGTAAACTCCCGTGAGGCACTACTTGCCAGTATTAATGAAGCATTTACTTAGTTGAAGGACAGCTCTGTTGAACTACGAAAAGCATCAAGAGCAATCGGTAAATGTGCAGAAAAATGCATTGAAGTTGATAGAAACAATTTCGCGAATTTCAAAATGTTTTGAATAGGTTTACAGTATTGCTTTTCCGTTCAATTTTACTTTGCACTGTTCTACATGACAGTTCATTTAATCGAACATCTATTCACTTTCTGTATACTTTATTTGCACCGTTTTGTACAGAATTAAATGTTCTCCAAGTTTTATTGTACAATTTTGTATGTCTTATCTAATTTAACAACGTTATTGGACATCAAACGGAAAACACGTTGTTTCTGGATCGCTCTTTGCTAGGTTCCACGTGGGATAAGCTTTCAAAGGGAGATACAGTTCTGCGAAATGTTTCATTCGCTGTTTAAGGTCAACAACCATACTAAACCTCTGATTTCACCCCTTAATTTACCTTCCCCTAATTACAGCAAGTCTTCATTTCACCCAGGATACTACATTATGGGCGACCTCCTTCGCTAGCCGTAACTTGCTAATGACGCATTTCCGGACCTATGTTTATATAACTTTGTTTCTTTACTTTTACACGTTGAATGAACTTCCGAAGTTTCTGCATATATTCGCGAATCACTCTGTATTTTAAACCTTTATCATTTGATCTACAGCAAGTTTTCTTGCGGAATTAGCCATAGTTACAAGTTTATGTTTCCAAATATCGTAAATCTTATGAAATTTATCCTATTAAAATTGTAGGAGTTATTATATCAGTATCCTTTAATAGCAGAGAACATATCTTTAAATTAAGTAATCAATAAGTAGAAATAAGTACACATTAATTAACTGAATAAATTCAAGTTTTATAGCTCATCCATTCTTTTCTAGTTCTGATTTCATTCACTTTCTTTCATTGAAATTGTTTTAATTATCAAATATAGCTATAATTCTACTATCGATATGTTCATAGTTTGTATCATTTGCAAATCAAACACAATTATTTACTTTTGTAATTCATATTTGTGAATAAATTTACTTATAATCGTTAAATGTTTAATTATATTTTACACATAGGAAATGTTCTTCGATAAGAAACACTTTGTTCACTTGAGAACAACTGTCGTTATTAAGTCACTATTTTAATAAGGCAAATCATCTTCGAAATTGTGAAATATTTAAATGTTCTTATATTTAATTAAATCTACTTTCTTGAATTATGTACTGACATATAAATATATACCCGTAAGCAGTATGATTTGAGTTCTAAAATGTGGCGGCTCACTATTCCATAAAACTTCGTTCTGTTGGAAGCTATCAAATAATTGTAAATCTATTGGAAGCTATCAAATAATTGTAAATCTACTTACATCAATCCAGATATTATATATAGATGAAACTGATTCTTTAACATTTTGATGAAAAATTTCTCTTTTCATCTGGTCGCCAAATCAGCATTCCAAAGCTTGCAGGAACAGCCATTAGTACTTGTTTCTTTTGTTTTTACAATACCTAGCCACATGTATTGCACTTCTTTTGGTTTACTTCACATTGCCACATGCGTTGTACTTCATTATTCAGTATCTTTTGTTTTCTTAATTTTGTTTCTATTGTTCCTTTCACTTCCCATTTTTTTAATTTAAATTTTAATGATATATTCATATTGCATTTACTTTATTAGATACTATTACTACATTATCTTCCCACATTAATAATTTAAAACTTGCAGGAAATAATTTTTTTTTTTCACTTCGGGAATAAGTTCTGATACTTACTCTTCGAACCTTATTCTGTTCAAAGATTTGGTAAACATGTCAGCTCTATTTACATTACATTTTCGATACTTAAATTCAACTTCTTTTGAGTTCACGTATCCTTTCACTACATGGTAATGTAACCTAGTATACCGACTTCATTTTTGGTGAGTAATTATCTTCAGCTAATTCAATTGCTACCGTGTTATCGCAGTAGACAGTAGTTGGTTTTGTTATGTACTCTGCCAAATTTAATTCTTGTAGAATGTTTTTTAAGGACTGAAGTTCGTTGCACACTGAACTTAGAGAAATATAGATATTCAGCCTTCTGGATAGATTGTTCAATTATTTCCTGTTTATTTGTTTTTCAATTTGCTGCTCCTTCTGATAATATATTTATAAATCCGCTAGTTGATTTTCTTTCATTTTTATCCTTCCAATTTGCATCACTATATCCATACAATTGCGGATTACTTTTCATGCTTTTCATGCATAGAACTCCTTTGTAATATCTATGTAACCACTTTTATCGATTCTTCTTAAATATATCTGTAAATAATATTACACTCCTAGACATCCTTAATAAAATCAACTCCTTTAATTTCCACTTATATTTTATCCTTCTTTACGAGGGACTTCATCGGGTGGTAACAGAGGACAAGAAACAATTCTTCTTGCTCTATATTTTTAGGATTACAAATAAGAACTAAATTAAACACTTTCGTATTCAAGTCAAGAAATAAACATTATGGTATTTAAGTTAACAAATAAACATCATTATATTCAATAAAAATTATTAAAAATGATGCTTCGTAAATAGCAATAATAACAATTCTAACAATTCTCACATTTCATGCTAATTATTATCATTAACATTAAAAACTTATTTTGTTTATAAATTCTTTAATATATTCAAACGATACACTACTCTTTTGAAGAAACTTATCCTTATTAATACAATTTTTTCAATTCATCAAACATGATTCGATCATCAATCTCTTTTTCTTTGGAAATTTGTCTGCATTTCTGAAGCAGAAGGATACAACCCAGACCCAATTGTCAAAAATGAATGTGAAATTTCCGAAGAAAAACTGATATCCGTATTCGATTGGACCGAGGCCATCGAGAACGACAGGCCGAGGTGCTGACGTTATTTTTTTGAGTCACGTGACCTAAAGAGTCCGAGCGAATTTCATTGCCTTGAAGCTTCAGACTCGTCACACTAAACACACTGTATCTTTTTGATTAAGCTAATTAAAAATGTAAAACTTAGACTAAAATAGTTTTCAATTGATTTTCATAAATTTTACTTATCTAGTAAGTATTTAGAGTTAATACTTATTATTATTTTTATTTAATAAAACTTGAAAAGGCCAAACGATTCGTTTTATTTTAGTATTTATTTAGTTATTTTTTTTTAAAAATACATTTTAAAAACATAAATTTTATTATTTAAAAAAAAAATATTTAAGATATTTATATTATTAAAATATAAAATAGATAACTTACTGCTAAATTCATACTGCTCATATTCACTAACAAATTATTACACACAGATTCAACTTATGTATGTATTTATGTAATATATGTTAAGAATTTCAGTTTAAAATTTTTAAGTTAGAGTTCTAAACTTTTCTAGTGAATTTCCAAAAACATAAAAATTAGAAGATGTTGTATAAGAAACATAATTAAGTCCAGTAAATTGCATTTACTTTTCTTACTATAGATATGAAACAATATTAATCATTTTGTTAGGAGCATGATGTTCATAGATATAACAATATCTTTATAAAAAATAGTAGTAGTAATAATAATAATAATAATAATAATAATATGTTGTTCTTGGAAGCATCATTTTAGTAAAATAAAATATTTATTTAAATATTTATTCAAATTACTGTTATCTATTTAGTAATATTTTTCGTCTAATTTTAAACCACTGAACAGCAATTACACGAAATTTACTTTTTATAAATTATATTTTATATGCATACACAAATATATATATATATATATATATATATATATATATATATTGTCGGACAGTGATTTGTGATTTGAAAATTCCAAAATCAAAAAACAAATCACTGTTTCCATGGACATATAATCTAATTGTCTCCACTTCATCAACGGCGAAATTTGGAAATAATTTAGAAACTAAAACTCAATATATCAAGACCTTGTCCTTTCAAAATTTAAAATTAAATTTAAAATATAAAATTTATCTAAATATTAATATTAAAAACGAAATTTAAACATAAATCTAAATTTGAAATTAAAATACCAAAAATTAAAAGATTTTATCTTAACTATTTAAAATTTAAAATACAAATTAACTAATATAAAAATGACTAAATTGACTAAATATAAATTGAAGCAATAAAGAGTGATGCTCTTCTCTATTACTTATTGAAATTAACCAAATTATCTAAATCTAAATCTAAAATTAAAATTAAACTACCCAATATAATGGCTAAATTATATAATCTTAAAATTTAAATTTGAACTATCAAAAAGAAACTAATTAAAAATTGCAAAAACTAAATCAATTGTAAATTTATTAAAAAATTATTAGAATTTATTAAAAATTAAAAATTAAAAGAGCAAAGCAAAATTATCTAAACTTTCTAAAATTTAAAATACGAAACAAAGAATAAATTAACTAAATATAAAATGAAGCAATAAAGACTGATGAATCCTCTTTATTATTTATTGAAATTAACTAAATTATCTAAAACTAAATCTAAAATTAAAATTAAAAATTAAACTATCCAATATATTAGCTAAATTATCTAATTTTATAAAAATTTTAAATTAAACTATTAAAAAGAAACTAATTAAAAATTGCAAAAACTAAATCATTTTCAAATTTAGAAATTATTAAAAATTAAAAATTAAAAGAACAAAATCTGCAATATTGAGTTAAAGTATGAACATAAAACGTAAAATTAAATATTTGAATACCTTGATGAGAAGATATGATTCATAATACTTCAAAATTAGACATATATAAATCTAATCTACCAAACTTGAAGCCGATGCCTCTTCAAGTTTTGTAATGCAAAGATTTCAATCAATCATTTGCAATTTTGAATTCAGAAAGCATAGAATTTAAGAATAAAAATTAACTTATATTACGAAACCTATAAATTGCCGGACAGCGATTTGTGATTTGAAAATTCCAATATCAAAAAAACAAATCACTGCTTTCGAAATGCCAATCAAAAAACAAATCACTGTTTCCATGGAGTTGTAATCTAATTGTCTCCACTTCATCTGCGATGAAATTTGAAAATAATTTAGAAACTAAAACGCAATATAACAAGACCTTGTCCTTTCAAAATTTAAAATTAAATTTGAAATATAAAATTTACCTAAATATTAATATTAAAAATGAAATTTAAACATAAATCTAAATTTGAAATTAAAATACTAAAAATTAAAATTAAAAGATTTTATCTTAACTATTTAAAATTTAAAATACAAATTAACTAATATAAAAATGACTAAATTGACTAAATATAAAATGAAGCAATAAAGAGTGATGCTCTTCTCTATTAAATTTATTAAAAAATTATTAGAATTTATTAAAAGTTAAAAATTAAAAGAGCAAAACAAAATTATCTAAACTATCTAAAATTTAAAAAATACAAAACAAAGATAGCTTAAATAGTTTAAATATTTATATATTTTATTATTTTAGATATTTAAATAATCATCAAAATGGTTTCTCTTCCATATAAATTTTTGGTCCTGAAAAGGACTTTTTTGACAGCAACCCTTCTTTCTTCTCTTCGAGTACTCTACATTCTTACTCCATGTTGTTTTCTTCTTTCTTCCGTCCATTTTGCTCCAGTCTTCTTTTTGCCTTTTCTTAAAGACCCTTGAATCTTCTGTTTTGTTTTTTTTTTCTTCCATGTCTTCTGACCTCTAATGATAATGGCACTAACCTCACATCACCTAAAAGATTATTAATAGGCTGACTGTATTTACTACTACAATGATAATGACACTAACCTCACATCACCTAAAAGATCATTAATAGGCTGACTGTGTTTACTA
>JAFIDM010036525.1:180226-205036 GCA_023159025.1 Thereuonema tuberculata | reverse complement strand
ACATCACCTAAAAGATCATTAATAGGCTGACTGTGTTTACTACTACAGTGATAATGCAACTAACCTGACATCACCTAAATGATCATTAACAGGCTGACTGTGTTTACGACTACAATGATAATGGCACTAACCTCACATCACCTAAAAGATCATTAATAGGCTGCCTGTGTATATTTACAGGATGACATATTAACACTGACTATATTGACTGGCTGTATATTAGACTGGCTATGTTAGATAGTTACCTAACTATCTTATAAAATATAATATAATATAGCTAACTGAAAAACAACAAGTGTAATTCATTTCTTTTTTTTAATTCTTGACTAGTACAAATTACAATAATTGGTTGAGTACATAAAGTACTTTCATAGCTCTTAATTAACTTGTTCTATTCTTCAATTTGATTAAAAGTTCTTAGTTCAATAATATGAATATCTATGCTCGGCATTGCTTAAGGTGCTTAAGGAGTCTTATCGTTGAATGATCAGTAACACAGTGATTATGGAAGTTCACACAAAGTAAATCACGTGACGTTTTGTCACTGCTTGATAAATTAATAAATTCACTCACTAAAATACGTTTGCTAATTTCGCACTCTTTGAAAATTAGCACACTAAATCTTCTACTTGAAGATCAACCAAATAATAAACTTATAGATTTAAACACTATCGAAGTAATACACTTGGTTCTTCTGTAATTCAAAGCACTAACTATTTTGCACAATCTCGCCGATGTCTTATTATCTTCACTTTTAGATAAAGTTGTAATATCAGCTTCTTCAAAATTATTCACTTGGTACTGCCGATGATATTAACTCGATAAATGTTCGTTGCTATTTCGTAGATTATCCACTTGTAACTTTTAGTAATGTATCCACAGTTCTTGAAATGATTTGACTATGTTGACTTCTTATGACAATTATTTCACACACTCGCTTGTTAACTTTCCGACTTCTCTTAATTTTCCCGCTTGTTTGCTTCAATAAACAGTCGAATGAATAACCTGCAATGTGGTTTTCTTTTGAATCAATCGTAGGCTTTCTAACTTCACTTTTGTGCAGTGTCCTATTGAACCATAAAACAGCGAATTGGATTAGGCCTAACGAATTTCTACACAACGAAAGCATCGCTCAAAACTACCTAACCGTATATAAATTGCTGCCAACTTGTCTTGGATATGTTTAGCAAATCCAATATATTCCCGGGGTTGCTGAAATTGATTGCTTGAACGTTAAAAATAACTTATTTTAACAGACTTTAACAAGACCATAATGCAAGTGCCTAACCCAGCTCCTAGGAGGAAGGACTCTCTTGGTCACGTGATTTCTCAGTGCCTTGGCCTGTCATCTCGTTGGCCTCGGATTGGACGGATGCAGTAATACAGCATCTGTCAACCCAGTTCCTGACACTTCGCGAAGTGTTCAATATTTCTGGACAGATACGGTAAATTTTGATTTGAAGATTGAATTACAGCATGTGTCCATTGTGGCTAGACTCTTCGGGATGTGTCTAGACCAAATTTGGCTTTTTTTAGCCCAACAGATTTTTATCAATCGCGCTCCAAACACCTCTTGTTTAATAAGGGCCACTAGGTACAATTTCTTATTTATATAAGTTGCCTGCTCAATTGAAAGTAGACATCTGTAGTATGGAACAGATGCTTTATTTACAACATGTCTAATAGCGAGTATTGTGGCCTTTTGCCCTAAGCACAGCATCCACACACAGTGGCATGCTCTACACCAGTTTCTGATAGCAAGCATTTGGTATTTTACCCATTCCTCCTTCAAATCCTGCAAAAGTTGGATGCGTGTTTGCCGTCACATTGGACGCGCACTAGTCCGGCGCTCCAATTCATCCCACAGATGTTCAATATGGTTGAGGTCCGGACTGTGGGCTGGCTAGTGAAGTTCCTGAACATTAATCTCCGAAAACCAGGTGCTGACAACACGGGCCGTATGGCATTGCGCATTGTCTTGCTGAAACACAAATGGTCCTTCACAGAAATGCTACCACAACGTAGGAAGCAAGGGATTGTCTAGAACGTCCAGATACTGTGTGGATGCCATGTTCCTCTCGATCACAACCAAAGGACCACGTCCAAACCATGAGAAACACGACCACACCATGAGAAACACGACCACACCATCACACCACCACCGCCAAACTTCAGTGTTGGGATGATACACTCAGGCAGCAGCCGCTTCCCTGGCAAACGCTATCATCCGATCGGTAGAGTGTGAAGCGTGATTCGTCGCTCCACATAATACTATTCCAGCGGTCCATCGACCAGACCGTCACTCTTTATAACAGGCCACATGACGCTGGGCGTTTACAGGGGTGATGTTAGGTTTGTGGGAGGCAGCCCGACCGGTGTACCCGAAGTCATGGAGCTCTAGTCGAATCGTCATGATACTGACAGTTGTTCCCGTTGTCTACTGGAAGTCCTGTCGCCTTTGTTCTGCTGGAACAGCCCTGTTCTACTGCACCAACCGCTTTCGGGCCCTCCATCGGTCAGCATCGGGCTCCATGAAGTCGTGTTTCCACTCCTTCACGTTTCCACTTCATGATAATAGCACCCACGGTCGACTTTGGGAGGTTCAGTGCCTCTCCTATGGCTCACGCACTGTGAACACTATTTTGGCAGCCTATGACTACTCCACGATGAAAATCGCTCAGCTGCTTTAATGGTGGCATTTTACCTCACGATGTGGTTAGGCACCAAATGACTCCAACTACACATGATCGTGTTGTTTTATAACGAATATATTCAAATTATTTCCCGAATTTGTATGGGTTATTCCACCGGGAGTTGTCCACTTTCAACTGAGCAGTCAGTTTATTTGCGATATGAACAGACATCTGATTTTGTATTTTCAAAACCATTTTGAATTACCTTCTCTCTTAACGATCTAAACCATTGTCGATCTAAACCAGCTAGTTTTAAGCCATACAATAGGCTTTTCTAAGTTTAGCCAATCATATATTCTTTAGACCTGACATTAATACTTTCTGGCTTCAATAAGTAAATATCTTCGTCTAATGTAGAGTTTAAATAAGTGGACTTTGATTGCATTGATTAATATGCCAACCTTTCTCAGTTGATAATTTAAGTATCAATGTAAGTTGGCGCGTACATTTTATTTCTCTTTTTTGTACGTTGCACTTTACAATTAGTCCTGCTTCATACTTCGTGGTGTTTTCTTTTATATCATATTTTCTCTTAAAAATCCATTTTTTTGGTTAAAGGATTCGTAAGTATTGGTATTTTGACAGATCTCCACGTCATATGATTTTCTATATTTGTAATTTCATCTTCTATGACCTTTTTCCAAAGTTGTTTTTCTGAGCGTGTCATAGCTTCATTATATGACTTTGGTTCTTCTTTCAATACTTCGCTATCACCCGATACAATATTGTTTCTGACGATGTTTCTTCTTGCCATGCTGCTGCAGGCACATTGGTGCTGCACACTTGGAACCCTTGAATGGAAACACTTGGTTTCGCAATAAAGAGGCGTAGCGAACCCCTGTAATGGTGCAGATGAACCATACGGTACATCGTAAATTTGTTATCAATAGTGGTCCTCGATCCTTTTTGATACCTCGGATACGCCTATAATGCCATAGTGGCATTCGAATGCAACTGATAATGAAGCTTCATGAATAAAGCGCTGTCAACAAGTGTTAACAGCATTGCTGTGCTCTTGTTGAAGATTAGTGTGTGAGCCATCGTGTGCTAGCCTTTCCAAGGAGAGCTCCATTTTCATAGCCGACAGCAGCGCCGCATAAACGCTGGTGGTGACTAGTAAACTAGAAATTTTTAGGCTTCTGAAAGAGCCTTATAATCCCCGGTTTGTCTGTCTGTGGACACATATGCAACAATCCTTCGCAATGGCTTTTGTTAGGTCAGTTGTAGGTGGTCTGTTAGCTCAGTTGGTTAGAGCGTCGTACTAATAACACAAAGGTCGTGAGCTCGATCCCCTCATGGACAATCCTTATTCTTTATTTTTTTTAAATCCGGCGCAGTCTATTCTAAAGTAAAGATGACTCAGAAGCCGTTGCGAAGCACTGTGATTGGTTTGCTAATCACTATCCCTACCTTTTTTCCTCATGATTGCATTTCCCCTTGATCCATAAGCCTACAATCCAAAGTATGAGATCGATGCGCCTAATATTTAACAACTTATGGCGCTTTAAACACCTCACATTATTTCTTGGATACCTGGTATATATCTCAGTAATTCTGAATCTAAGCATTTTGTAGAAATTTTGTTTTATAAAAACTCATAAAAAATATTTTTTCCAAATTGTACTGATTATACCGATTTATTGCTGCAGACTCTCCTATGTGGCTTCCATCATAACTGCATATGTAGTTAATACAGATGGCACCACTTACAGAGATGTAAGATAGAATGAAAATTTCAAAATCACTTCCACTCCTCATATCAGACTTTTCATTAGAAATATGTTTTAAGTGATTATAATAGAAGCTTTTACTGTAAAGTTTTTTTATTACATTTAAAAACATTTTCTTTCATTTAAGAACCTTTTTAATTATTTGTTAATTTTTTAAGAGACGGGAAAAGGTAATTTTTTTTTATATTTGAGGCTCGCTTTATTACTTACCTGATTATTTTAAATATTAATATTATTCTACTTAATTTTAGATTATCTTTCATGAACGTTTTGGCTTGTTTGGATATATTACAAATGATATTGCTTTACTAAAATTAAGTCGGCCTATCAATGTGGAAGAAAATGAAAGTGTTAACACAATCTGTCTACCGCAGAAAGATGATTTTTCGGTTAAAAATGAGCGGTGCTTTTTGACTGGATGGGGTTTCCTGAATAAGGGTAAGTTGACGTTCTGCTTGCTTGCTTAGTAAGTTTTATCTTTTGTTCAGTAATGCTTATCTTTTAGACTATGATTTTAGATATAAGAAGGATAATGGGCAAGTCAATATTAAAGATAATTAAAGATCTTTTCTGAAGAATTTAGTTGTATAAGACAATATGACTGTAAAACTTTCCAATGTTATATTTTTCAATTTTTATCATATTTTAAACTGTGTTATTGTTTTAATGATTTATTGTCCAATATGTTCTTTACATTCCTGTTTCAATTATGAGAAAGGAATTCAGCTTTTTTTTTAATGTAAGTGTAATTTGCCTCATTAATGTAGATAGGAATGATACTATGGATCTGCAAGAAGCAGAACTTTCTTATATTGAAAACACAGAATGTCTACACAAATATGGTGACAGTCCAATACAGCTATTGAGTAACGATTTCTTTTGTGCAGGGACTGAAGAGAAAGGAGGATGTTTTGTAAGTATAATACTCAAAGTTGCTGTCCTCAGAAATAAGCTTTTAAAACTTCTGAAAATTAAATTAGAATTCAATATAATACAAATTATACAAAAAAATAATTTTGCTTACAATTAATTAATTAGAATTTTAAAAATTTCCAAATATTTAAAAAAGAACATTTTAGTAAATATCAAAATAAATTTTGAACTTATAATTCCGCAGATATTTTTTTAAACCAAAATTAGGTAAGTCGATAAAATCCTTCATCGTCTGCTGAATCGTTCTTGATGCGTAGGATTTTATTTTTAAAAAAAGTCTTCAACTATTTAAAAAAAAAAATTCTTGTCCGTTCATTCCATGACCTAACTTTTTTGCCTAAGCAATTTTAAAAACTACCATCAGAACCAAAAAATTTAAGGCAAATATTTCCTACTCCATCACAATCTAGGTAATCTGTCTTGCACAAGTATTTGGCTTACAATATTGTCAGATAAAATAAGCTTGCAAGACAAATTAAATGATTAGTATAGATTTAGATTAACTTAAAAAATAGATACTAAAAGAAAGATTTAATTGTGGCACTAATAGTCAATGCTAAAAGTTATAAGTAACTTATGACTTATGTTTTATATTTTATTATTATGTTTTATATTGTTGTTAGGGTGATGGTGGAAGTCCGTATGTTTGCTTATTAAAGGAAACATGGTACCTTGTTGGTGTCGTTTCTAATAGAGGATTATGTCATACAAAAGAAAAACCTACACTACTGACGAAGGTAGCACATTATGTTGACTGGATTGAAAAAAAACTACGTCAATTCAGTTAAGTAACGATTAAATACCACTCACTCACTTACTCATCCTTATCCATACTTGTCAGGTTGAGTCTTCCATGAGTCTCATTGCCCGTGAAAGATGTTGAAAATAGCGCAATAGCCTTGACAATACTCTGCTGCACCCTGTACTCCACGGCTGTTTATATCTTTTTCGAAGAGGTTTCCCTCATCTGGTCTCCCTCATTGTAATGTCTTCAGATAGATACTGAGGTGATTTTCCTACTCCTTTCTTAGGAAGCCATTAAGGAATGCCTTCAGACCTGAAGAGAAATATGAAATAAAGCAATAACCTAAATTCACTATCAAAGCAAGAAGTATAATGTAGCAGAAGCAGTATAGGCCTACTGTCTATTTCCAACTGTATTTAAGACATAGAAGAGAACATCTTACATTTGTTAGAAAGAAATGGTTAATTGGTTGCATAAATTATTATGCAAATAAATGAAGCTAAACTTTAAATATTCTTTTTGAAGTTACAGTAAATTTCTGAGATTTGTAGCTTCGATTTCTAAGAGCAATAATATGAAGATATCAATTTCTAAAATAAATACAGTGACACTTACTTTTCAATTCCTCCCTTTTAATAGTCACATTATTAAAATTAAAATATCTTCACACCAATTAAATATAAAATGTATTTAATTCAAGCGAAGTTTCAGAAAGGGTTTTGCCTCTTTCCTTTTTCAAGACACAATCATAAACAAACTAGGAATATGAGAATATGAATGTTGGTTAACAATATGTAAGATAATACAAATAGAGCTTTGCCTTCATTACAAAAATCATCAATTTAATATTGGCGATGTTAACAAATACAGATACTAAAACCTCAAACTTACTTAATACGTTAATTCCTCAAATTTCACAATTTTGTTACATTTTAAATTAAACAAATCCTTAGCTAGACTGACGAATTTTTGTCATGCCTTTATTCCTGTTTACATTCCTACCTCTTCTATTTCTAATTAAAATACTTTCCATTATCTTTCTAATTGAAATTGTTTTTCAAAGTATACATTCTTTACATTGATACTCATTTGATGTCCACAATTCAAGCAGTGTTCAGATACCTGTGATATATCAGTTTTATTTTATTTTATATAATTACTGTGTTTCGTTCTCATATCGTTCTTTTACTCTCTCCTAAATATAATTTTCTAGAATTTTCACATTCAATCATGTAAATTAGGCCCATTTGATTCTTCATATCACTTTTTTTTAACTTAGAACATAGAAATTTCTTCAATTTATTTTTACTCGAAGGTAAGTTTAATGTTGAACCTTTTACAAATTTCCTTTAATTGGATGCTATTTTTATTCAGTTTAGGAATTATTTCTTTGTCTCCTTGTTTTAAATTTATTTCTTAATGTTAAATCTACTGTCCTTAGTTATGACTCCATTTATAAAATCTTTCATTGCATCCATTTTTCTTTGAAGTCTCTTTCATTTTTAAAGTCCTATTTTAATTTCTTTTATGCTTGTTATTCTATCAATCCTATCGAAATAATTTTCTTTAATATTCCTTTTTATACTTTTTTATACCTGACATAATAATTCCATATGTCATTATTTTGCCGAATCTTTCTAAAATGGTTTAAAATTTACTTATTACCTTCCTTAGTAAGACTAACATCCAAAAACGCTAATTTATTTTCACTTTCTTTCTCCATTTAAATTTCATGTCTTTATCCATAACAAAAAATAATTCGCTTGAATTAAATATATTTTGTACTTAATTGGTGTGAAGATCAATTAATTTTCATAAAACAGTGGGATAACAGAAAACAACCACTTCGAAAATAAATAATAATTTATAATCACACAAAGAATTACTAAGCATTTTAAATAAATGAACAAGATATTTCATTTAAAAATTATTGTCATTTATATGTAAAATGTAAAAGAATCAATAGTACTTGATTTTGTCTAATCTCTGATGATGATAAATAAATCCATGATATTACGATTTTGATATGGAATGATGTGTAGTTTATACAAATTGTGGATCAATTTAGTAACAGAGCCCAATATCAATATAATAGCAGTTTTGGGAAAAACTAGAGTTACACATAAGTGATTCGCAAAAATTTATAATAGTTATTTAGCTTAGTGATTCTGTGTATTCATATTTATAGAATTAAATATTTAATTCAAGATTAATTGTAAACATTTTTTATTTTCATATCTGTAATCAAAAATTATTAACTAAGAATCTTAAGCTAATTTTCAGCCAAAATGTTTCAGAAGAATTCAACCATGAAAGGAATTGAATTTTATTCAAGTAAAATTTATTCTCCTAGAAAGAAATTTTTTTTTTATTTTTGAGTTAATTAATGGATCAACACAAATTCTAAAATTTTCATTTTCCAGGTTGCGGCACGAAATTATTAAAGAACGAACCTAATGATGAGCTCCGCTTTAGAATCCTTGGAGGAACCGATGCAGAAAAAGGAGCTTGGCCATGGGCAGTAGAAGTTCAAGATAATTTTGAAGGACGAATCTTTCACCATTGTGGAGGTGTCCTCATCGATGAAGAATGGGTACTGACGAACGCTAATTGTCTTGCGTTAATGAAAGGGTAACGATAAATCATTGTAGAGACATATTTCAAATTTGTTCTTTTTAAATTGTTTATCTCAAAATTTGATATCAAGTTCCGTGAAGGCCGGGAGTCTACAGACCTTTCAGTAGTTAAATTAAAGTTAAAGGATGCCACGACAGGCCGATGCAGGCCCAAGGGCACGCGGGAGGTAAGGCTCCCGGCTTTACTTGACAAACGGGACTAGGTTGAGGTCGGGAGGTCAGTCCGACGCCCGTTCGCCTTTAAATCCCGGGAAAGAAACCCGGTACCCTTTCTACAGAGGGCTGGGTAGGCCCTAGGACCCGTTTGGAAGAGAACGGAGCGTGGAAAAATTCCCGCTCTCCGGCGAGACCGGGAATCGAACCCGCGACCTCCAACCCGCAGCCAAGCGCCTTACCCACTCGGCTACCGGGCCCACACCTTTTAGTAGTAATTACGATTAAAAATTCAATAATAATCGTAATACATAGGTTATATTGAAAAAAACTGTCCCCAAGTTTTTTTTTTAATATAATGGCGGATAAAATGATGAGGGAAGCGTTGGGGAGAATGACTGGAATGGCTGAAAGCCAGAGAAAACTTAAGAAAAGCCTGAAAAAATAAGCAAAAAGACAAGCAAAAATTAACAAGGCTGAAAATTAACTTCACAAATACAAAGGCCATGGCAATAGGAAAAGAGCCAACGACTTTGAATGTCCAAATAGACGTCAAGAAATTCCAACAGTTAACTTTCTGCCAATATCTGGAACATCTGATAACAGAGGGGGCCAGTTGTGGAAAGAAAATAAGAACAAGAATTGGCTTGACGAAGAAGGCATTCATTGAGAAATACAAAATTCTGACAACAAGAAATATATACATCGAGATAAGGAAGAGACTCGTTAAATCATTCATGATGGGTTGCGTTGAATGCATCAGTAACATGGACTATATTGAAACAAGGTGAGGAACATCTTGAAGATTTTGAGATGTGGTGGTGAAAGAGTAAGCTGGTGGTATTAAAAGTAAGCTGGACGAGAAGAAATGCAATGAGAAAGTTCAACAAGAAATAGAAGACAGAAAACTAATTAAGAGCATCAAAAAGAACATCTTTCATCACAGTGCCTTCTAATAACAATAATTAAGGGAGAATCTTGGGGAAGAAGAAGAGGGGAAGACCTATCTAAACATTCATCCAGATCTGGGAAGACATGGGAGGTGAGAGCTATGATACTCTAAAGAGATGGGGAGAAGACAGAACAGCAAATGATTAATAAAAAAGCCAACTATTCAGACACCTATTTACAATTTCAAACCTAAACTTGTAAATGAACTGTTGATACTTTAGAAGATGAGGTAGAGGGGCGAATCCCGTTTTTGGACGTATGGATTAAAAAACATGAGACAGGATATGAAACAACTGCATATCCAAAAAGTACTGATGCTTTGATTACAATTAATTTTTAGCAGTTCGGTCCCACAATGTTATAAAAAGAATTCCGTGCATATGGCCATTGATAGAGCTATCAATGTTTGCTCTAATGCTACGCTCTTGGGACAGGAGATCAAAGCGATTAAAAGTATTTTTCTAGGTAACGGTTTTCCTTATACCACTTTGAATAGTTGCATTGATGGTTTCTTAAAGACCAAACGGTTCAAAAAAGAACAGAATATAAGTTCTTGTGATAAACTAAGCCATGTTGTTGTTAAAAAAGAAAAGCATTGTAAGATAACCCGATACGCTTCCGTGACATATAATGATACATTATTAAAGAAATTAAAACCTATACTCAAACAAGTAGGAATTGAATTTGCGTGTAAGCCAAAAAACACCATCAGGTTATACTCAATCGAAAAAAATCTTCTGGCAACCATGATCGCATATTAAAAAAATGTGGAGCCATTTACGGAATTCGTTGCCAGGATAGCAATTCCTGTAATAATACAGGTTTGTATATTGGTCAATCGAAAAGAGAGTTAGGAACGCTTGTTAAGGAGCATGATGAAGCCGTAAAAAAGGGTAATATGTTGTACAATACAGCGGTTCGTTGCCATACATATAGATACGTATTGGATACTAAAAGCATATTGTATATAGTAGTAGACAAGACAAGTATCTACGGGAGTTTTGATTGTAATATTTGACACCAGGGGGAGATAAATTTCATCCGTGTCTTTCAGTATTTTTTTTATTTGTAGATGAGCCCTGTTTAAAGGAGGATCGCTTTTAAGGTAGGGAGGGGAAATAAACTTGATAAAGAAATCATACAAGTTGATGTTTCGAAACGTACTGTTACTGTTGGGAATTTTTAAGATTTTTAGGTTTTAAATTGAAAATAGTTGTCTGAATAGTTGGCTTTTTTATTATTTATATACGACATGTTAAATTGAATTGATATGCAAATGATTAGTTTCGGATTTTAAATAGTGCTTGGATTCCTGTTTTGAAAACTTTTTGCATGTCACATTTTTGCATGTCATTATTGTTTAGCAACGTTTTCATGGTAATCTTTCAAACAATGTTGCATCGTTATCTTTGAAATTATGTTGTGTCAGCTGTGGCAATAATGTATAGTATGTTGTAATCTCACAATTACACCTGCCAATCAGGGACTGCTTCTTCTGATTGAAATTCAACTGTCGATGTGAGAAGAAGAGGCTTTTGGAGTTGGTTTCCTTTCTCCTCAGAAGATGCCCACCACAGTCGTGGGCGAACGTCGGAAGAAGATGAGGCTATTGCAGTTGGTTTCCTTTCTCCTCAGAAGATGCCCACCGCATTCGTGGGCGAAGGTCGGGACTATCTAGACAATTAAATGTGACCTTCAAACAGAAAACTAATCATTTGCATAAATTTGTTCGTGAAAACTAAAAACTTACATTCCTGTTTGAAAACAGAACTGTTTGGTGAAATTAAACTTCAGTGGTAATGTTTAAGCGTAGCATTTCTTTTTATTCATCATTTAGTCATTCAGTCCAGAGACTGCTTGGAGGCAGCACAATAAAGTGTAATCATTACACTGCTATTAACAAAGAAATAAAAAATTCGAAGTCATAATAGTTACGATATCTGTTCCTTTAGTTAAGTCAATGACAAAGAAGTTGGATTCATAAAGCAAATAATTCTTTTAGTTTCAGTGAAAACCACGTATTCGAAATAGATTGGTCCTAAGTGATAACAGCTTATCTGTCTTCACCAAACCACCGAAGGCATTCAAAACAAGTAAAGGAATTTTTCCCTCGTTTTGAGTCTAAAAAAGTTTAGTCTAAAAGAATGAAAAGTTACGTATTGTAATACAAAACAAAATATTAATTGTACATTTATACTAATATTTCGGTTACAGGAGAAATAGAAATTTGGTTTCAGAAATATAAATCTTTTAGGTAAACTACCTAATACCAAATATATATTAAATCTTTCAAAATAAAATTATCAGAAATTTTTGAAATTGACATTTTAAGTTAAAAAAAACTTTGAAAGAATTTGTAATAATTTGGTCTGACTTTCTCGCAGTTTTTTTTTGGACTGTTATTTAAAACAAAAATTAAATGTTTTTTTTTTTAACACTAACCCTAGTATTGAAGGTTGAAACTTTCAATTTCTAACTCAATGTGATGATATTGTTTTAACTTGTAAAGAAAAGTTTTAGAAATATCTTACTAATGCAACTTCCTAATTTTACAGAAAAGGCCACGAATATGATGTAATTCAAAATATCTCAATTGCTGTTGGCTACCACGACCTAAATGAAAGAGCGGATGGAACGTTTAGAGTTCCTGTATCAAAGGTACAGTAGAAAAATGAATTCAATTGTTCATTAGTTAAAAAGTACAGTAAAGCATTCTGAGATTTTAAAAGTGTCATGCAGTCTATCATTAACAGGAAAGATTAAACATATATCTTATGAAAGTAGAATTTAACGTGCAACTGTGTTTATGAAGATGAAGCAACCACTTGCACAAAACATTAGAAAAAATAAATAAATAAAACAAGTTACAAGTTGTTTTTCTTCGGACGTCAATTATAAAAATGATTATTTTTTATTTTATTTTACAATTAGGCTATTTACTTACTTTCTTATTGAATCAGTTTCCTAATGTTTTGTGCAAGCGGTTGCTTTATCGTTATTAATAAAGTTGCACATTAAATTATAGTTTCAGAAGATGTTTGTTATTTAACTAGCTATTAACATTTTTATTAACACATTTCTTCTTTTTTAGTATCCGACAACTCTGAATAAAACTCAACTACAATTCTTTTATCTTCTTCATTGCTATACTTCGCACGCAACGGCTTTGTCCTGCTTCTTCAGGCTTCTAAAATACATCGAATAATCCTTACAAACATAGAGGCATTTGTAAAGAATTAAGTTACACACAATTATTTAATACAATATTGAGTCAGTTATGATAATGAATTAACTTACATATCTTTTGTTTATATAATATAAAGGCAGTTTTCCTTATATCTTGTTTATATAATATAAAGGCAGTTTTCCTTAAATTTTTCTAATATCATTGGACTAATAGGAACCCAGGACCATTCACACCAATAAAAAACATCAAAAAAACATTATAAACATTACATGTTTCGAAGAAGTTAAATCTTCATCATCATGTAAAAATAGAAGCAAAATATAGGCCTTTTAATGGACCTAGAACACAAATTACACGTACTAACAATCAGATTACATAACAAACCTCATGGACATCTTATTATAAAGTTACAGGAATTAACATTACCTTAACAATAGAATACATGATTTATAAACTATAGTCCAAGATATTTTTTAAACTTCGTTGTTAGAGCAACTTTTAGTAAATAATTATCCTTCTTGTTTCAAATTTAAAAGAAAGAACATGTGATTTATAAACCATAATCCAAGACATTTTTAATAGAAACTACATTATTATAGCAACTTTTAGTTTTAATAATGACAGATTCAAAAAATTTCCGTAAATAATCATTCTTCTGTTGGCCAAAAACCATTGGTTTATCCGTCATTATTACATGTTCAGTATCCCTGTGATGCAAAGCAGTTAGGTATGTTTAATCCCTTTTTTAATAGCCCTGAAATCCTCAACCATACGGGTATCCGTTTTACACATCGTCTCTCCTATGTATCTACATTCAACACCCACATTTTGACACTTATAAATGGTATGAAATTTATCAAAATTATCAATATGTCTCTTATTAAAATTGATTAAACGATTGATTGTGTTGTTTGCTTTATACATCAATTTAATATCCAACTTGCCTAGTATAGGGGCTAACCAATTGTTAAGACCATCATCAAACGGAAGAAAAACATGCTTAGAATTTTTATTGTTTACATTCATAATCCTGCTGTGTCGATGACCACAAAGAACCTTATTAATGGTATTATTAATATAAGTTGGTGGATAATTATTAATTATTATTAATTATTAAATGTTGTGACGATGGATTTTAAGGATTATAATAATGTGTCAAAATTTCCTCTATATTACTAATGGACTGATTAAGAGTAAGAATTCCGAAGGTATTACTGTTTTCAGAATGGCCAAAGTTATAAGGATACTTAATAATTAATTTGTGTTATAGGTCCTTTAAAAGGCCTATATTTTGCTTGTATTTTTATCTGGTGATGAGGATGTAACTTCTTCGAAACATGTAATATTTATAATTCCTGGGTTCCTATTTAGTGTTTTATATATACAATGAATCCTAATCATTGGACTAATCCTAATCATGAATCCTAATGATATCTATGCCTTTTAGATTGTGAAAACAATTGAAGTTATTTATGATACAGGCTTCTAGTATAAATCTTGTATCTTATTGTGTATATTTTTGTATATCACGCTAACTATCGGGTTAGGATCATGTCCTATGGTTATACAGTGATTAGCTCAATCAGAGATTTTTGGGTGTCTATTTCGGAATGCACTAACGTCCTCTTTCACACGTTCTTCCAATATTCTACAGGTGTTCCCAAAATATACCCCGCTACAATTCGACATTTCAATTTATATATTACTGCCATTGTTTGCATCATATCATTGTTTTCTTTATCTTGTATCAAGGATCCTAAATTTTTATTAGATTTACAAATGCTGTTTATTTTTTTAGTAATTTTAACATTATAAGATACTCTAATTATATTTTTAATCTCTTTGGCTTCTTTTGGCCTTTCTTTTTTCTTTAGAAAAAAAGATTCACATAATTTGCCTACCAACTTCTTCGGGTATTCATTACAGTATAGAATTTTTTCTGGAAATCTTCAATCTTATTTTTTCATTTTCTGCATCCAGAGTATTGTTTGTAATCCTTTGTAAACTATTCCATATTAGTGCCTTTTTTGTGGAAAAATTGTGTATAGATTCATAATTTAACATGATGTTGCTTTGATAAGGTTTCTTATAATGTTCATAAGTGTAAAAGATAATGAAGCAGAGCAGAAGCTTTTTGTTTTATTATTATTTTTATTTTAAGGAATAAACTATTTACAACTGAATTCCCTTATCGGCATCAAAGAAATGTAGTTCGATGACAGTTCAATGAATTGTTCGTCTTCGGGAAACGCAGCTTAATCTTGCTTTTTGAAACACTAATGATGAAATAATAAATATAAATGTCAGTTCTATTTACACTAATCAAAACGCACTGAGATTCACAGAATATTAATTCTCCATAATTTGCACTATCCAACAGCACTTGTAGGAAGATAATTCTTTGTATCTTCGTTGCACTTAATTCCGAAGCACAAATAATACTACGGATGAAATTAAGGCCACCACACATGGATGATTGATGAAATTTAATATACAAATTAAAGAATACACTAGATCTTTCGGGGTGATCGCCACCCCTCTTCAGGTTAGCTAATACAAAATTTACAGAGTTTGAAGTGAGTGCGGGAGGGACACGTGACCTTGGCTCGAACCATTGTCGCATCGGGGGGGGGGTGTCAGCGAGTAGCATCTCTTGAATTTCCTTTGGCTGTCCTTGTTTTGACGGAGGTGGACACTGCAACACTTATGATATGATACAGTAGAGCAAATTAAACAAAAAACAATTGAAAGGGGCGTGATGGGGCACCAATCAAAAAAAAAATTAATTAAACAAATAAAAAGTGATCATCCACATATGGCTGCATATGTAAGTAAGAGGAAGGAAAATGGATATATATGCACACTTTCACGTGCATAAACGCAATACATATGCATCCAAACCCGTATATATATACTAACACACACAAATACACTCACATATATGCAGTGTTGAAGACGAAGGGAAGAAAGGTAATAAAGAAAAAGGAGTGAACAACAAAAACTGGAAACCGAAACGGGTGCAACAAGGCGGAGAATTATAAGAACTTGTGGAAACAGTATTGAGGAATCGTGTGTACAGAAAGATAATTGTTATAGCTTCTCTTATCTGTGATGATGAAGTAGGACTGTTTACATTTTCTTTTGAAATCATTTCCCTCTTTACAAATGATTTTTGGCCGCTCGACGTTCAGAGAGTGGTTGATACTGCAAGTATGACCAACAGTAAGATAATTCAAGTCCCAGTTCTTGACAGCCGAAGTGTGCTGAGCAACCCACTTCTTTAAAGGTTGGCATGTTTCGCCGATGTATTTGCAATTCTGATCCTGTAAACGGCTGTTTCGAATCCGTTGTGTTTACGAGAGATGAGTGTGTCCAGGAAAGGAATGGATGAATTGTTTTCATGCTCAATCTTGAAGCGAATATCGCTTGATGTCATATTTTGACATGATGTCATATATTGAAGAAAGTGCCTATCTGTTTTTTAATTCTAAACATATCACTATTCCTCTCTATGTCCGATATGTTGACGACCTCCTTTTTTATACCCATGGCAACATGCAACAGCAAATTCTTAATATCATGGAATGCATGCATAGCGATATTCGTTTGAAGATTGAGCATGAAAGCAATTCATCCATTCCCTTCCTGGACACTCTCATCTCCCGAACACACAACGGATTCGAAACAGCCATTTACAGAAAACCTACCAATATTGGCATTACTCTTAAGTACAATTCTGCCTGCCCCGTGGCATTCAAGAGGAACGTCGTCAGCATGGCTGTTGATAAAGCCTTCAACATTTCCAGTACGGAGAACCTTTTTTTAAAAGAAATAACACAATAATCTCAATTCTCTTAGCCAATGACTATCCCTTACCTTTCATCAGCTCTGAAATCACCAATGCTCTTGAGTGCATTTACAACCCCGCATGCAAAAGCCTCAACAGCAATATATTATGCGCTCTTATCCCCTTTCATCCCACAATCTTCCCAGCTTTAAAAAGAATTTTGAATCACTATAGCATCACCCTCACATCCGCTATCAAACATACTGTCCACCGCTTTCTTAGTGGAGATAACACTGTCCCTGATGATGTGAACACAAACGGCGTTGTTTACGCCATACATTGCAAGGGTCAGAATTGCAAATACATCGGCGAAACACGCCAACCTTTAAAGAAGCGGGTTGCTCAGCACACTTCGGCTGTCAAGAACCGGGACTTCAATTATCTTATTGTTGGTCATATCTGCAGTACCAACCACTCTCTGAACGTCGAGCAGCCAAAAATCATTTGCAAAGAGGGAAATGATTTCAAAAGAAGAGTAAAGAGTCCTACTTCATCATCACTGATAAGAGATGCTATAACGATAATCTTTCTGTACACACGTTTCCCCAATACGGTTTCCACAAGTTCTTATAATTCTCCGGCTTCTTGCACCCGTTTCTGTCTCCAGTTTTTGTCATTCCCTCCTTTTTCTTTATTTCCTTTCTTCCCTTCGTCTTCAACAGTGGATATATGTGAGCATGTGTGTGTGTGTAAGTATATATATATGGGTTTGTATGCATATGTATTGCGTTTATGCACCTGAAAGTGTGCATATATATCCATTTGTGTGTGGATATGTATGGTGTGTATATGTTGGTATACGTATGTATACATATATTTGTATGTGTGCCTGTATGTGTGTATATGTAGTAGTGTGTGTACGTGTATATATATGTATATGTATGTGTATATATATATACAGTAAAACCTCGTTATTACGCTCGTCAAGGGACCATGACCTACAAGCGTAATAAGCGGGATAGCGCTATAGACGGGAAATTATTTATGAGATAGGGAAAGTTTTGGACACCATTTTACAGGAAACATACATGATTCTGCGATAGATATACTGCAAATATGAGCTTATTTCCTATTAAAAAGATCTTTGATTGTGGTTTGCCGGGTGTGTGTGTGCTATTGTTATGAATTATGACATTTTCAATGCTGTTCAGGTAACTATTAACGTCAATTGATACACCACTAGGATCAATACTAATATATTTTCGGAGCAGATTTAGCGCTACAAGCGGGATTTGAAGCGTTATAAGAGGGTAAAAGTATACAGAGATATATAGAAAATTCCAGGGACTGTATAAAACGAGCGTAAAGAACGGGAAAGTGCTATAAGGGGGAGCGTTACATGGAGGTTTTACTCTCTCTCTCTATATATATATATATATATATGCACCCATATGTGGACGATCACTGTTTATTTGTTTATTTAATTTTTTTTTTTTTTGTTGGTGCCCCATCACGACCCTTTCAATTGTTTTTTGTTTAATTTGCTCTACTGTATTATTTCATAAGTATTGCAGTGTCCACCTCCGTCAAAACAAGGATAGCCAAAGGGAACTCAACAGATGCTACTCGCTGACCCCCCCGATGCGACAATTGTTCGAGCCAAGGTCACGTGTCCCTCCCGCTCTCACTTCAAACTCTGTAAATTTTGTAATAGCTAATCTGAAGAGGGGGTGGCGATGACGCCGAAAGATCTAGTGTATTCTTTAATTTGTATATAAAATTTCTTCAATCATCCATGTGTGGTGGCCTTAATTTCTTCAGTATTATTATAATCACACGTTAACCCCACAAGCACAAATAATACTTTTATTTAAAATATCACACTTTAAGTTTATTTAATTTGAAGCACTAATTCATTTGAATAATATTATCACTTACTAGATATTAGTTCCAGTTTAGAACAAAATATATATATTCTCAAAATAATATTTTAATTTCTTAACTTTAGAAACCGGAGATGAGGGTACCAGCCTTCAAGGTAATGGCCGCTTTGGAACTACTTTCGGAATCGGAAAAAAATTAGAAAGGGGCAAAAGTTTTTCGAAATTTCCTTAAAGATACATCCTGCAGCTTTGGATACCTAACTTGGCTAACCTACAGCTAATCGGAATCGACGATTCGTTCCTCCGGAACTCAATAGTATGTAAGTTGTTTCTTAGGCTAATTCGCTCCGCCACGTATCCTTCCGAACACTGCGATTGCTTGGTACCCTTTCCTCCGGTTTAGCCTTAATTTTTGTAAGAGCACTTTTTTAATTACTTTAGAAATTAAATATCTGAAGGTATACTTCTATCACGGGATTCCACCATCATGGCTATGCTCACTTTGAAACGAAACTTGTATTTACAGTTGCTTTTTTGAATCCTTTAAGCTTTATAAAGAATAAATTACTCACAGTTCTTTGCGGAATTTATTGTTGACTTTTTCTTTCGGCAATGAAGTTCACTTTGATTCACCACTAATCCAAACGTCCCTTCGCATAATGGTTGCATCTCGGAATCTTATAAGGCAGTGACCCCCAACCCCCGGTCCGCGGACCAGTACCGGTCCGTAGATCATTTAGTACCGGGCCGCCCAAGAAATATTAAATTATTTCCATTTTATTTACAGTGGTGTTTTTCTCTCGGGTTTGTGCGACTTTCCATGGACGAGAGGTTAACCTGGAGTTGAGAGATGTCACCTAAAACCTCACCAATATCATGATATTTTGCGCATGCGCAATATTGTCGGTAAGGCAGTTGCTATCAGTTCCTGATATAAGTCAACTGTCAAATTAACGATTCTTAAGACACTACAAATTTAACTGTCAAACAGTATACGAGTAGAGGCTCTAATCATCTGTTCTTTTTTTTTTATTATTATTTATTAAACTCTATTCCAAACACGCTGCATAAGCAATCACAACCATCTAATATTATTGCGGTCGGACCCCAATTTAACGAATTCATCGGGACCGAAAATTTTATTCGTTAATTCGAGGTTTATTCGTAATATCGGGGTCCAAAATAAAAAGTTTCTGCATTTTCCTTATGGAACAGCCCTAATAAGCAACTGTACAAAAACATCCATAATTAGAAATTACACACTTTTTATTCAGCAGCGAATATTACAGCGAATAATTACTCACTAGTTAATTTGAAATTTGAAAGTATGTACTGAGTAATGTTTGACTCCTGATTCCTGATTCGAAAAAGTTCTTTTTCGACTTGATGGAGAGAAGAAAATACAGCGTCATTTATATCCAGCTGCATTAGGTATGTTTACGTTTGTTTACTAAAACTAATAAAAAAAGTCTTTTTTTTGGCTGTAGAAATAATTCGTTAATTCGGGTTTAATTATTCAAAATAGGGTTCAAAATTATTCAAAATTAATTAAATAAGTGTTTTTGCCTTCATTTTAATCGGGCAAAACGAAAAATTCGTTAAATCGCGAAATTCGATAAATAGGGGTTCGTTAAATCGGGATCCGACTGTATCATTCTTTCAGGATTTAAATCAAATACTGTGTACATATTTAAACTAATATTTTTCAGGCAATAACTTTTTAAGTTATATTGAAATATATTTTTAATATGTATTAACCTTCGCACATTACTTGTTACATTGTTACACCCCAATATGTATTAATTAATTAATTAAACGAGTAAACGGAAATATTGCAACATGTCTAAGTGTTTGTCAATTTAAAATGAAATATTAACTCAAATATTAATATAGCATCTATATACAGTACTTTTATTTTATTTTATTTTATTTTATTTTAACAACCTTTCAACAGAGGAAACCAGAGACTGGTTTTTAGCGACTGCCTTACCGACAATATTTTTGCATGCGCAAAATATCATGATATCGGGAACTGAGCTACTGCAAGCGGCAGTGCCGTTGTAGCTTTGGTGGAGAGAAGGTAGGTATCGGTCTTCTCTCTGTTCACCGGTACTTGTACGTATATATTTTGTTTGCTCAAATTTAACCCACAAATTAGCAAAAATGAGTACGAAACAGACGTCGTCATTAGGAAGTTTCCTTGGGAAAAAGAGAAGGCCAAGCGAAGAGCCTTCAATATCAAAGAAACATAAAACTTTTAACAGACAATACCATAAGTCCTACTTGAAATATAGATTTATCGTGAAAGGTAATTCTCACACACCAATCACGCTCTGCATAGCTTGCGGCGACCGGATCTCTAATGAGGAAATAACCTTCAAAACTGCTTCGCCACTTGAACGCCAGGATTAAAAGACAAGTCCCTGGAGTATTTTGAAAGAAAAAAACTTGAACACGAAGGACAGAAGAAATTTCTGAGGGCCACTACATCATTAAAGGAGAATGCACTGAGAGTAACATATTTGGTGACTAACCGTATTGCTAAGGCTGAAAAGTCATTCATTATTGGTGAAGAATTGATTTTGTCCTCCACTAAAGACATCTGCCGTGAACTTCTAGGAGAGGCTGCTGTGAAAAAGATAGCAAATGTCGGCTAGCACAGTGACGAGGCGCATTGAGGAAAGAGCCGAAGACATTGAGACACAATTGTTGGAGAGGATTAATACTTTATTGTGGTACGCACTCCAGGTTGACGAACCTACATATATCGACAACAAGGCAATACTACTTGTTTATGTGCGATTTCTTTATCAGGAGGATGTGCATGAGGATTTGTTATGTGCACTATCTTTGCCAACCAACACCACAGGAGCAGAACTGTTCAAATCACTGGATGGTTATATATATATATATATCAGGACAACTAAAATAGTCCTTTTGTGACAACTGTTTTCAAGTTGGCAGACAAAGTAGCTGCATATAAAGCCAAACTGGAGTTGTGGCGACGGCGCCTGAACAGAGGCATTTTGGACATGTTTGAGACATTAGCGGGGATTTTAGGCGAGACTGATCCTGAGCATTCATTCTCCCAGTTGGTGCATGATCACCTGTCTTTGCTTTTAAAACAGTTTGAGCGCTACTTCCCAACCACAAAAGACCCTCGAACTGGTAAGGAATGGATCCGCGACTCATTTGTCAACAAACCAGGCGAATCGTGGTTGTGCAAGAAGATGATCAACTGCTGGAGATTGCAAATGACGTTGGCCTTAAAACTACGTTCGAGACAACAACTCTGCCGGTGTTCTGGATTAAAGTCAAGGCGGTATATCCTGAGATTGCCACAACAGTACTTAAATCCCTATTACCATTTCCGACATCCTATCTGTGTGAAGCGGGGTTTTCTGCAATGACAGCAACCAAAATAAACCAACGAAATAAACTGGACATAAGGAACACACTTCGGGTGTCATTGTATCCTCTTACCCCCAGATGGAACCGTCTCGTTGCAGAGAAACAAGCTCAGGGTTCTCATTGATTTAGCGTTTCGGTGAGTTAAAATGTTAAATAACTTTATATTTATTTTTTGGGATAACTATTTCATTTTGAAGCCATGTTTAAATACCATTAAATTATAATGATTAAATGAAAACAATCTAAAATATAAACAAACAACGTCCCCCCCCCCCAGGGCCGCTGTAAAATTATCAAACGTTGACCGGTCCGCGGCGATAAAAAGGTTGGGGACCATTGTCCTATGGAAAACGTTCTGTAGTTGTTTTCTTATTCGTCTTTATGGGGAAAACTACGGCTTTCACAGTTCGGCTTATTTCTTGCTTCAACTTCAATATCTTCTTTTTCTTCTGCTTAATCATATCGTCTCTCTGAAGCTTGACTCTCGCAGCCATTCGCCGTCATTCCACTTTTGTCTCTTCCGTTGAGCCAACCTCTTTTCACACGTGGCACTTCTCATTTTTGGCTCTATTCTCTCAAGCGAGGCGCTTTCTCACTCTTTAATACTATCGTCATCTGACGTAACACAAAATATTAATTATGCATTTTACTTTTGCAATTACGTTTAAATTATGTTTGAAGCTTTAAAAATCAATTATTATAATTTTAAAATAAAATTATCCACAGTAAGCAATGATATTACATTTATTATTTTTTATCTTCCATTTTAAATTAAATGTTATCGTTTAACAGAAGGATCATTCAGTATTATCCTATTTTATTTATTATCCCGTGAGAAAAACACTATCTCGAAATACTTCAAAATAACATCCTCCTATATCACAGATATGCTGATAATATTTTTGCAGTGGTAAATAAAGATGCCATTGGCGATATCCTGAAAACTGTAAATGGTATGCACTCCGCTATTCAATTTGAAATAGAAAAAGAAGAAAATTGCACATTACCTTTTCTTGATTGTCTAATCATCAGAAGCAATAATAAATTGCAATTCGCGGTATACAGAAAACCAACCCAGGCAAATAAAATAATAGACTATTATTCCAATATCCCCAATCATATGAAGGGTAATATCCTTTTCAATTTGTTTAATAGGGCATTTAAAATATCATCCACTAAGGAACTACTCAATAAAGAAATTGAACCTTCATTTATCAAACCTTCATTTTCTCTAATTATCCTATCAGTTTTATTTCACAATCTCTAGAGAAACCCAACAAACACATAATTATGCGGCCATAGCATACGTACATAACCTTAATCATAGTCTAAAACAACTGCTCAGGAAATATAACATTCGAATTATAAACAAAGCTAACAATAAACTGGTTTATGGCACATCCAACAATAAAAAAGACATCTTGAATAAAAATAATGTGCTTTACGGCATTCCATGCCTTAATTGCAATAAAAAATATATCTATATATATAAAAATGAATGTATCTTTGTTTCTTTGTCTCTATGTCCCTTTGTCCTTTATACGCTCCTAGACCCTTTCACCTATCTGGACCAAACTTTGGAGAATTACTCTTTAGGACACTGCGGAAAAGATAGGATACCTTAGAACCCGGACCCACCTCCCCAAAGGGGTTGAAAAGGGGTAAAAGCGATGAAAAACCCAATATCCATCTGGTGGTCAAAATAAGAACTAAACAAATATTGTGTAAAGTGAAAAATTCCCTCTCCTATGAGGGTCAGTGACATCACACTTGGGTGGGAGGAAGCCAACACAAAGGCTGAAGTGTCCCACCCCGACCGACACCGGAACCTTATATTTAGGGGCCCTTCTCGGGCCCCCAAGTCAGTTGCAAATAAGGAAAAGTTCGCTCTCCTATTTGGGGCAGGGACACCACATTCGGGTGGGGGAATGGCGACACATGGGCCTAAGTGTCCCACCCCCGATCGACACCGGGACCTTATATTTAGGGCCCTTTCTCGGGCCCCCCAACTCAATCGCAACAAAACCATAGATGTTCCTAAGTTGCGCAGTTCGAAGCGTTCTTGGGCCCCATAACCATAAATGTGGATTGAACTTGCGCACATTTAGAGAATAATTTTAGCAGAGTGGTTAAATAAAACAGCAGATGAAGTTAAACGAATAGGTGTAGGTGGATGTAAAAATTGTTTTGTTTACAATCCTATCCTAGTGAAAAATACTGTCAATTAAAGGTAATAGTTCAATAAGCATAAACGAGTAAACTAGAATTAAATACTTTTAATTCTTTGATTAAATGCTATATACTAGTTACATGTATATTTCTTCTTCCTAGAAATGGTTTACTACTCTTTTACAATTAACGTAATCGCTTTAGCTAAAAATCTCTCTTAACGCGATAATGCCTTTCACTGCATGTAAATCGATGTACTTTACGATTATTAAATGTTCTTGTGAAATTAGCAAATCAATATTCACGAAGTAAATATCATCACTTGAATAGCTAAATTGTCTACTTGTATCTTCTTGAGAACTTTAACTATAGCTTCGTTGTTCATGAATTAATGCAAATGTGTCCTGTGTATCAACAAGAAAAATATGACTTACTTCCAGCCTTCAATGCGGTGTTTAAATATGACCTTCCTTTGTATATATACCCATTGGATCTCGTCGTTGTGAATAATCTTCTAAACATATTGTATCAC